>CP092870.1:35029033-35157793 GCA_030710605.1 Cordylochernes scorpioides
TTCTCCCAGGCTTTAACTATTGCACCTCTGTTATAAAATATCTGTACCTCCCTGTCTTTAACTACTGTACCTCTGTTATAAAAATATATGTACCTCTCTGTCTTTAACTACTGTACCTCTGTTTAAAAATATCTGTAAATCCTTGTCTTTAAATACTGAACCTCTGTCAATAAAATATCTGTTTTCCTTGTCTTTAACTACTGTATTTCTGTTGTAAAATATCTGTTCCTCTCTGTCTTTAACTACTGTACCTCTGTTTTGAATATCTGTACCTCCTTGTCTTTAACTACTGTACCTCT
Organism: Cordylochernes scorpioides; assembly: GCA_030710605.1. NCBI lineage: Eukaryota > Metazoa > Arthropoda > Arachnida > Pseudoscorpiones > Chernetidae > Cordylochernes > Cordylochernes scorpioides. The sequence continues at coordinate 35,029,333 of CP092870.1, forward strand.
CTCAATAAAATATCTGTTTCTCCCATTCTTTAACTACTGCACCTCTGTTATAAAATATCTGTACCTCGCTCTCTTTAACTACTGTACCTCTGTCAATAAAATATCTGTTTCTCCCTGTCTTTAACTACTGTACCTCTGTTATGAAATATCTGTACCTCCCTGTCTTTAACTACTGTACCTCTGTTATAAAATATATGTACCTCTCAGTCTTTAACTACTGTACCTCTGTTTCAAAATATCTGTTCCTCTCTGTCTTTAACTACTGTACCTCTGTTTTGAATATCTGTACCTCCTTGTCTTTAACTACTGTACCTCTGTCAATAAAATATCTGTTTCTCCCATTCTTTAACTACTGTACTCTGTTATAAAATATCTTTACCTCTCTTTCTTTAACTACTGTACCTCTGTTATAAAATATCTGTACCTTCCTGTCCTTATCTACTGTACCTCTGTCAAAAAAATATATGTGCCTCTCTGTCTTTAACTACTGTACCTCTCTTATAAAATATCTGTACCTCCCTGTCTTTAACTACTGTACCTTTGTTATAAAATATCTGTACCTCCCTTTCTTCAACTACTGTACCTCTGTCAATAAAATATCTGTTACTCTCCCTGTCTTTAACTACTGTACCTCAGTCAATAAAATATCTGTTTCTCTCTCTGTCTTTATCTACTGTACCTCTGTTATAAAATATTTGAACCTCCCTGTCTTTAACTACTGTAACTTTGTTATAAAATATCTCTACCTCCCTGTCTTAAACTACAGTTCCTCTGTTATAAAATATATGTAACTCTCTGTATTTAACTACTGTACCTCGGTTATAAAATATCTGTACCCCACCGTCTTTTACTACTGTACAACTGTCAATAACATATCGGTGCCTCCCTGTCCTTAACTACTGTACCTCTGTTATAAAATATCTGTACCTCCCTGTCTTCAACCACTGTACTTCTGTTATAAAATATCTATACCTCTCTGTCTTTAACTACTGTACTCTGTTATAAAATATCAGTTCCTCTCTTTCTTTAACTACTGTACCTCTGTTATAAAATATCTGTACCTCCCTGTCCTTATCTACTGTACCTCTGTCAAAAAATATATGTGCCTCTCTGTCTTAAACTACTGTACCTCTGTTATAAAATATCTGTACCTCTCTGTCTTTAGCTACTGTACCTCTGTCAATAAAATATCTGGGCCTCTCTGTCTTCAACTACTGTATGTCTGTTATAAAATATCTGTACCTCCCTGCCTCTAATATTGTACCTCTGTTATAAAATCTCTGTACCTCCCTGTCTTTAAGTAATGTTCTTCTGTTATACACTATCTGTACCTCTCTGTTTCTAACTACTGTACCTCTGTTATAAAATATCTGTAACTCTCTTTCTTTAACTACTGTACCTCTGTTATAAAATATCTGTACCTCCCTTTCTTCAACTACTGTACCTCTGTCAAAAAATATCCGTGCCCCCCTGTCTTTAACTACTGTACCTCTGTTATAAAATATCTGTACCTTTCTGTCTTTAACTACTGTACCTCTGTCAATAAAACATCTGTTTCTCTTTATCTTTAACTACTGTACCTCAGTCAATAAAATATCTGTGCCTCCCTATCTTTATCTACTCTTCTTCTCTTATAAAATATCTGTACCTCTCTGTATTTAACTACTGTACCTATGTCTATGAAATATCCTTACCTCCCAGTCTTCAACTACTGTATCTCTGTTATAAAATATCTGTGCCTCCCTGTCTTCAACTATTCTACTTCTGTTATAAAATATCTGTACCTCTATGTTTTTAACTACTGTACCTCTGTTATAAAATATCTATACCTCTCTGTCTTTAACTACTGTACCTCTGTTATAAAATATCTATACCTCGCTGTCTTTATCTACTGTACCTCTGTCAAAGAAATATCTGTGCCTCCCTGTCTTTAACTACTGTACCTCTGTTATAAAATATCTGTACTCTCTGTCTTTAACTACTGTACCTTTGTTATGAAATACCTGTACCTCCCTGCCTTTAACAACTGTACCTCTTTCAATAAAATATCTGTACCTCTCTCTCTTTAACTACTGTTACCTCTCTTATAATATATCTGTAACTCCCTGTCTTTAACTACTGTACCTCTGTTATAAAATATCTGTACCTTCCTGTCTTTAATTACTTTACCTCTGTTATAAAATATCTGTACCTCCCTGTCCTTATCTACTGTATCTCTGTCAATAAAATATCTGTTTCTCCCTGCCTTTAACTACTGTACCTCTGTTATAAAATATCTGTACCTCTCTGTCTTTATCTACTGTACCTCTGTTATAAAACATCCGTACCTCCTTGTCTTTAACTACTGTACCTCTGTCAATAAAACATTTGTTTCTCCCTGTCTTTAACTACTGTACCTCCGTTATAAAATATCTGTACCTCTCTGTCTTTAGCTACTGTACCTCTGTCAATAAAATATCTGGGCCTCCCTGTCTTCAACTACTGTATATCTGTTATAAAATATATGTACCTCCCTGCCTCTAATATTGTACCTCTGTTATAAAATCTCTGTACCTCCCAGTCTTTAAGTAATGTTCTTCTGTTATACACTATCTGTACATCTCTGTCTTTAACTACTGTACTCTGTTATAAAATATCTTTACCTCTCTTTCTTTAACTACTGTACCTCTGTTATAAAATATCTGTACCTTCCTGTCCTTATCTACTGTACCTCTGTCAAAAAAATATATGTGCCTCTCTGTCTTTAACTACTGTACCTCTCTTATAAAATATCTGTAACTCCCTGTCTTTAACTACTGTACCTCTGTTATAAAATATCTGTACCTCCCTTTCTTCAACTACTGTACCTCTGTCAAAAAATATCCGTGCCCCCCTGTCTTTAACTACTTTACCTCTGTTATAAAATATCTGTACCTTCCTTTCTTCAGCTACTGTACCTCTGTTATAAAATATCTGTACTTCTCTGTCATTAAATGCTGTACCTCTGTTTTAAAATATCTTTACCTGCTTGTCTTTAACTACTGTACTCTGTCAATAAAATATATGTTTCTCCCTGTCTTTAACTACTATACCTCTTTTATAAAATATCTGTTTCTCCCTATCTTTAACTACTGTACCTCTGTTATAAAATATCTGTACCTCCCTGTCTTTAACTACTGTACCTCTGATATATCAGTACCTCTCTCTGTCTTTTACTACTGTACCTCTGTTTTAAAATAACTGTACCTTCTTGGCTTTAACTACTGTACCTCTGTTTAAAAATATCTGTAAATCCTTGTCTTTAAATACTGAACCTCTGTCAATAAAATATCTGTTTTCCTTGTCTTTAACTACTGTACTTCTGTTGTAAAATATCTGTTCCTCTCTGTCTTTAACTACTGTACCTCTGTTTTTAATATCTGTACCTCCTTGTCTTTAACTACTGTACCTCTGTCAATAAAATATCTGTTTCTCCCAGGCTTTAACTATTGCACCTCTGTTATAAAATATCTGTACCTCCCTGTCTCTAACTACTGTACCTCTGTTATAAAATATATGTACCTCTCTGTCTTTAACTACTGTACCTCTGTTTTAAAATATCTGTAAATCCTTGTCTTTAAATACTGAACCTCTGTCAATAAAATATCTGTTTTTCCCTGTCTTTACCTACTGTACTTCTGTTGTAAAATATCTGTTTCTCCCAGTCTTTAACTACTGTACCTCTGTTATAAAATATCTGTACGGCGATCTTTTTCCTACTGTATATCTGTCAATAAAATATCTGTTTCTCACTGTCTTTAACTACTCTACCTCTGTTATAAAATATCTGTACTTCTCTGTCATTAAATGCTGTACCTCTGTTTTAAAATGTCTTTACCTGCTTTTCTTTAACTACTGTACCTCTGTCAATAAAATATCTGTTTCTCCCCGTCTTTAACTACTATACCTATGTCAATAAAATATCTGTTTTCCTTGTCTTTAACTACTGTACTTCTGTTGTAAAATATCTGTTACTCTCTGTCTTTAACTACTGTACCTCTGTTTTGAATATCTGTACCTCCTTGTCTTTAACTACTGTACCTCTGTCAATAAAATATCTGTTTCTCCCATTCTTTAACTACTGCACCTCTGTTATAAAATATCTGTACCTCGCTCTCTTTAACTACTGTACCTCTGTCAATAAAATATCTGTTTCTCCCTGTCTTTAACTACTGTACCTCTGTTATAAAATATATGTACCTCCCTGTCTTTAACTACTGTACCTCTGTTATAAAATATATGTACCTCTCTGTCTTTAACTACTGTACCTCTGTTTTAAAATATCTGTAAATCCTTGTCTTTAAATACTGAACCTCTGTCAATAAAATATCTGTTTTTCCCCTGTCTTTACCTACTGTACCTCTGTTATAAAATATCTGTACCGCGCTCTTTTTTACTACTGTATATCTGTCAATAAAATATCTGTTTCTCACTGTCTTTAACTACTGTACCTCTGTTATAAAATATCTGTACTTCTCTGTCATTAAATGCTGTACCTCTGTTTTAAAATATCTTTACCTGCTTGTCTTTAACTACTGTACCTCTTTCAATAAAATATCTGTTTCTTCCTGTCTTTAACTACTGTACCTCTGTTATAAAATATCGGTACCTCCCTGTCTTTAACTACTGTACCTCTGATATAAAATATCAGTACCTCTCTCTGTCTTTAACTACTGTTTTCTGTTATAAAATATCTGTACCTCGCTGTCTTTAACTACTGTACCTCTGTCAATAAAATACCTCTTTCTCCCTGTCTTAACTACTCTACCTCTTTATAAAATATCTGTACCTCCCTGTCTCTAACATTGTTCTTCTGTTAGGAAATCTCTGTACCTCCCTGTCTTTAACTACTGTACCTCTATTATAAAATATAAGTACATCTTTGTATTTAACAACTGTACCTCTGTCAATAAAATATCTATACCTCCCTGTATTTAACTACTGTACCTTCGTTATAAAATATCTGTACCTCTCTGTCTTTAACTACTGTACCTCTGTTATAAAATATCTGTACCTCCCTGCCTCTAATATTGTACCTCTGTTATAAAATCTCTGTACCTTCCTGTCTTCAACTACTGTACATCTGTTATAAAATATCTGTACTCTCTGTCTTTAACTACTGTACCTCTGTTATAAAATATCTGTCCTCTCTTTCTTTAACTACTGTACTTCTGTTATAAAATATCTGTACCTCCCTGTCCTTATCTACTGTACCTCTGTCAAAAAAAAATATGTGCCTCTCTGTCTTTAACTACTGTACCTTTGCTATGAAATATCTGTACTCTCTGTCTTTAACTACTGTACCTCTGTTATAAAATATCTGTACCTCTCTTTCTTTAACTACTGTACCTCTGTTATAAAATATCTGTACCTCCCTTTCTTCAACTACTGTACCTCTGTCAAAAAATACCGTGCCCCCCCGTCTTTAACTACTGTGCCTCTGTTATAAAATATCTGTACCTCCCTGTCCTTATCTACTGTACCTCTGTCAAAAAATATATGTGCCTCTCTGTCTTTAACTACTTTACCTCTGTTATAAAATATCTGTACCTCTCTGTCTTTAGCTACTGTACCTCTGTCAATAAAATATCTGGGCCTCTCTGTCTTCAACTACTGTATGTCTGTTATAAAATATCTGTACCTCCCTGCCTCTAATATTGTACCTCTGTTATAAAATCTCTGTACCTCCCTGTCTTTAAGTAATGTTCTTCTGTTATACACTATCTGTACCTCTCTGTTTCTAACTACTGTACCTCTGTTATAAAATATCTGTAACTCTCTTTCTTTAACTACTGTACCTCTGTTATAAAATATCTGTACCTCCCTTTCTTCAACTACTGTACCTCTGTCAAAAAATATCCGTGCCCCCCTGTCTTTAACTACTGTACCTCTGTAATAAAATATCTGTACCTCCTTGTCTTTAACTACTGTACCTCTGTCAATAAAACATCTGTTTCTCTTTATCTTTAACTACTGTTCCTCAGTCAATAAAATATCTGTGCCTCCCTGTCTTTATCTACTCTTCTTCTGTTATAAAATATCTGTACCTCTCTGTATTTAACTACTGTACCTATGTCTATGAAATATCCTTACCTCCCAGTCTTCAACTACTGTATCTCTGTTATAAAATATCTGTGCCTCCCTGTCTTCAACTATTCTACTTCTGTTATAAAATATCTGTACCTCTATGTTTTTAACTACTGTACCTCTGTTATAAAATATCTATACCTCTCTGTCTTTAACTACTGTACCTCTGTTATAAAATATCTATACCTCTCTGTCTTTAACTACTGTACCTCTGTTATAAAATATCTGTACCTCCCTTTCTTCAACTACTGTACCTCTGTCAAAAAATACCGTGCCCCCCCGTCTTTAACTACTGTGCCTCTGTTATAAAATATCTGTACCTCCATGTCCTTATCTACTGTACCTCTGTCAAAAAATATATGTGCCTCTCTGTCTTTAACTACTTTACCTCTGTTATAAAATATCTGTACCTCTCTGTCTTTAGCTACTGTACCTCTGTCAATAAAATATCTGGGCCTCTCTGTCTTCAACTACTGTATGTCTGTTATAAAATATCTGTACCTCCCTGCCTCTAATATTGTACCTCTGTTATAAAATCTCTGTACCTCCCTGTCTTTAAGTAATGTTCTTCTGTTATACACTATCTGTACCTCTCTGTTTCTAACTACTGTACCTCTGTTATAAAATATCTGTAACTCTCTTTCTTTAACTACTGTACCTCTGTTATAAAATATCTGTACCTCCCTTTCTTCAACTACTGTACCTCTGTCAAAAAATATCCGTGCCCCCCTGTCTTTAACTACTGTACCTCTGTAATAAAATATCCGTACCTCCTTGTCTTTAACTACTGTACTTCTGTCAATAAAACATCTGTTTCTCTTTATCTTTAACTACTGTACCTCAGTCAATAAAATATCTGTGCCTCCCTGTCTTTATCTACTCTTCTTCTGTTATAAAATATCTGTACCTCTCTGTATTTAACTACTGTACCTATGTCTATGAAATATCCTTACCTCCCAGTCTTCAACTACTGTATCTCTGTTATAAAATATCTGTGCCTCCCTGTCTTCAACTATTCTACTTCTGTTATCAAATATCTGTACCTCTATGTTTTTAACTACTGTACCTCTGTTATAAAATATCTATACCTCTCTGTCTTTAACTACTGTACCTCTGTTATAAAATATCTATACCTCTCTGTCTTTAACTACTGTACCTCTGTTATAAAATATCTGTACCTCCCTGCCTTTAACAACTGTACCTCTTTCAATAAAGTATCTGTACCTCTCTGTCTTTAACTACTGTTACCTCTCTTATAATATATCTGTAACTCCCTGTCTTTAACTACTGTACCTCTGTTATAAATATCTGTACCTCCCTTGTCTCTAACATTTTACCTCTGTTATAAAATCTCTGTGCCTCCCTGTCTTTAACTACTCTACCTCTGTTCTAAAATATCTGTGCCTTTCTGTATTTAACTACTGTACCTATGTCAAAAAAATATCTTTACCTACCTGTATATAATTACTGTACCTCTGTTATGAAATATCTGGACCTCTCTGTCTTTAATTACTTTACCTCTGTTATAAAATATATGTGCTTCCCTGTCTTTAACTACTGTACCTCTGTTATAAAATATCTGTACCTCTCTGTCTTTATCTACTGTACCTCTGTTATAAAATATCTTAACCTGCTTGTCTTTAACTACTGTACTTCTGTCAATAAAATATCTGTTTCTACTTGTCTTTAACTACTGTACATCTGTAATAAAATATCTATACCTAACTGTCTTCAAATACTGTACTTCGGTTAAAAAATATCTATACCTTCCTTTTTTAACAACTGTACCTCTATCAATAAAATTAATGTGCCTCCCTGTATTCAACTACTGTATCTCTGTTAAAAAATATCTGTGCCTCCCTGTCTTTAACTACTCTTCTTCTGTTATAAAATGTCTGTACCTCTCTGTTTTTAACTACTGTAGCTCTGTTATAAAATATCTATACCACTCTGTCTTTAACTACTGTACTCTGTTATAAAATATCTGTACCTCTCTTTCTTTAACTACTGTACCTCTGTTATAAAATTTTCGTACCTCCCTGTCCTTATCTACTGTACCTCTGTCAAAAAAATATATGTGCCTCTCTGTCTTTAACTTCTGTACCTCTGTTATAAAATATCTGTACCTCTCTGTCTTTAGCTACTGTACCTCTGTCAATAAAATATCTGGAACTCTCTGTCTTCAACTACTGTATGTCTGTTATAAAATATCTGTACCTCCCTGCCTCTAATATTGTACCTCTGTTATAAAATCTCTGTACCTCCCTGTCTTTAAGTAATGTTCTTCTGTTATACACTATCTATACCTCTCTTTTTCTAACTACTGTACCTCTGATATAAAATATCTGTACCTTCTCGTCTTCAACTACTGTACATCCGTATAAAATATCTGTACTCTCTGTCTTTAACTACTGTACCTCTGTTATAAAATATCTGTACCTCTCTTTCTTTAACTACTGTACCTCTGTTATAAAATATCTGTACCTCCCTTTCTTCAACTACTGTACCTCTGTCAAAAAATATCCGTGCCCCCCTGTCTTTAACTACTGTACCTCTGTTATAAAATATATGTACCTTTCTGTCTTTAACTACTGTACCTCTGTTATAAAATATCTGTACCACCCTGCCTCCAATATTGTACCTCTGTTCTAGAATCTCTGTGCCTCCCTGTCTTTAAGTAATGTTCTTCTGTTATACACTATCTGTACCTCTCAGTTTCTAACTACTGCACCTCTGATATAAAATATCTGTACCTTCCTGTCTTCAACTACTGTACATCTGTCATAAAATATCTGTACTCTCTGTCTTTATCTACTGTACCTTTTTTTGTGAAATATCTGTACCTCTCTGCCTTCAACAACTGTACCTTTTTCAATAAAATATCTGTACCTCCCAGGCTTTGACTACTCTAACTCAGTCAAAAAAATATCTGTGCTTCCCTGTCTTTAACTACTGTTCTCTGTTATAAAATATCTGTATCTCTCTGTCTTTAACTACTGTACCTCTGTTATAAAATATCTGTACCTCCCTTTCTTCAACTACTGTACCTCTGTCAAAAAATATCCGTGCCCCCCTGTCTTTAACTACTGTACCTCTGTTATAAAATATCTGTACCTTTCTGTCTTTAACTACTGTACCTCTGTCAATAAAACATCTGTTTCTCCCTGTCTTAACTACTATACCTCTGTTATAAAATATCTGTTTCTCCCTGTCTTTAACTACTGTACCTCTGTTATTAAATATCTGTACCTCCCTGTCTTTAACTACTGTACCTCTGATATAAAATATCAGTACCTCTCTCTGTCTTTAACTACTGTACCTCTGTCAATAAAATATCTGTTTCTCCCTGTCTTAACTACTATACCTCTGTTATAAAATATCTGTTTCTCCCTGTCTTTAACTACTGTACCTCTGTTATTAAATATCTGTACCTCCCTGTCTTTAACTACTGTACCTCTGATATAAAATATCAGTACCTCTCTCTGTCTTTAACTACTGTACCTCTGTCAATAAAATATCTGTTTCTCACTGTCTTTAACTACTGTACCTCTGTTATTAAATATTTGTACCTCGCTCTTTTTACCTAATGTACCTCTGTCAAAAAATATCTGTTTCTCCTTGTCTTTAACGATTGTACCTCTGTTATAAAATATCTGTACGGCGATCTTTTTACTACTGTATATCTGTCAATAAAATATCTGTTTCTCACTGTCTTTAACTACTGTACCTCTGTTATAAAATATCTGTACTTCTCTGTCATTAAATGCTGTACCTCTGTTTTAAAATATCTTTACCTGCTTGTCTTTAATTACTGTACCTCTTTCAATAAAATATCTGTTTCTCCCCGTCTTTAACTACTCTACCTCTGTTATAAAATATCTGTTTCTCCCTGTCTTTGACTACTGTACCTCTGTTATTAAATATCTGTACCTCTCTGTCTTTAACTACTGTACCTCTGATATAAAATAACTGTACCTCCTTGGGTTTAACTACTGTTTTCTGTTATAAAATATCTGTATAAAAAATGATTTAAAAGCGCTTTTAAATCATTTTATTTTATATGTATAAATGGCGCGTTATTGCTTTGTGTTAATAAAATATCTGTACCTCCCTATCTTTAACTACTGTACCTCTTTTATAAAATATCTGTACCTCCTTGTCTTTAACTACTGTACCTCTGTCAATAAAATATCTGTTTCTCACTGTCTTTAACTACTGTACCTCTGTTATTAAATATCTGTACCTCGCTCTTTTTACCTAATGTACCTCTGTCAAAAAATATCTGTTTCTCCCTGTCTTTAACTATTGTACCTCTGTTATAAAATATCTGTACCTCCCTGTCTTTAACTACTGTACCTCTGTTTTAAAATATCATTAAATCCTTGTCTTTAAATACTGAACCTCTGTCAATAAAATATCTGTTTTTCCCTGTCTTTACCTACTGTACCTCTGTTATAAAATATCTGTACCGCGCTCTTTTTTTACTACTGTATATCTGTCAATAAAATATCTGTTTCTCACTGTCTTTAACTACTGTACCTCTGTTATGAAATATCTGTACTTCTCTGTCATTAAATGCTGTACCTCTGTTTTAAAATATCTTTAACTGCTTGTCTTTAACTACTGTACCTCTTTCAATAAAATATCTGTTTCTCCCTGTCTTTAACTACTGTACCTCTGTTATAAAATATCGGTACCTCCCTGTCTTTAAATACTGTATCTCTGATATAAAATATCAGTACCTCTCTCTGTCTTTAACTACTGTTTTCTGTTATAAAATATCTGTACCTCGCTGTCTTTAACTATTGTACCTCTGTCAATAAAATACCTGTTTCTCCCTGTCTTAACCTTTCTACCTCTTTTTAAAATATCTGTACTTCCCTGTCTCTATAATTGTTCTTCTGTTAGGAATTCTCTGTACCTCCCTGTCTTTAACTACTGTACCTCTATTATAAAATATAAGTACCTCTTTGTATTTAACTACTGTTCCTTCGTTATAAAATATCTGTACCTCTCTGTCATTAACTACTGTACCTCTGTTATGAAATATCTGTACCTCCCTGCCTCTAATATTGTACCTCTGTTATAAAATCTCTGTACCTTCCTGTCTTCAACTACTGTACATCTTTTATAAAATATCTGTACTCTCTGTCTTTAACTACTGTACCTCTATTATAAAATATCTGTCCTCTCTTTCTTTAACTACTGTACCTCTGTTATAAAATATCTGTACCTCCCTGTCCTTATCTACTGTACCTCTGTCAAAAAAAATATATGTGCCTCTCTGTCTTTAACTACTGTACCTCTGCTATGAAATATCTGTACTCTCTGTCTTTAACTACTGTACCTCTGTTATAAAATATCTGTACCTCTCTTTCTTTAACTACTGTACCTCTGTTATAAAATATCTGTACCTCCCTGTCCTTATCTACTGTATCTCTGTCAATAAAATATCTGTTTCTCCCTGCCTTTAACTACTGTACCTCTGTTATAAAATATCTGTACCTCTCTGTCTTTATCTACTGTACCTCTGTTATAAAACATCCGTACCTCCTTGTCTTTAACTACTGTACCTCTTTCAATAAAACATTTGTTTCTCCCTGTCTTTAACTACTGTACCTCTGTTATAAAATATCTGTACCTCTCTGTCTTTAGCTACTGTACCTCTGTCAATAAAATATCTTGGCCTCCCTGTCTTCAACTACTGTATATCTGTTATAAAATATCTGTACCTCCCTGCCTCTAATATTGTACCTCTGTTATAAAATCTCTGTACCTCCCAGTCTTTAAGTAATGTTCTTCTGTTATACACTATCTGTACCTCTCCGTCTTTAACTACTGTACTCTGTTATAAAATATCTTTACCTCTCTTTCTTTAACTACTGTACCTCTGTTATAAAATATCTGTACCTCCCTGTCCTTATCTACTGTACCTCTGTCGAAAAAATATATGTGCCTCTCTGTCTTTAACTACTGTACCTCTCCGTACTGTACCTTGGCGACAGAGCAGCATTTGCAATTTTCGCACCTGCATCCAGGGCCGCACTTCTCGATCCCCTTGGCGGCAGAGGAGCATTGGCAATTTTCGCACTGGCATCCAGTGCCGCTCTCCCCGCTGTTTTTGGCGGCAGAGCAGTATTTGCAATTTTCGCACTGGCATCCAGTGCCGCACTTCCCGCTGTTTTTGGCGGCAGAACAGCATTTGCAATTTTCGCACTGGCATTCAGTGCCGCACCTTTCGCTGCTTTTGGCGGCAGAGCAGCATTGGACAGTTTCGCCTTGACCTTTGTCAGATGCCATCATTTTATTTTGGCAAAAATTCTTCGATTCTGAATCTCTAATTTCTCCAGTTGTTTTCTTGCAATTGGAGCAGGTGTTTTGCATTTTTTTTTAAATCTGAAACACAAATCACACTATTATCAATTTTGAAAAAGATTGAACAAATAATTCAATAAAATAATTCATATATAAAATATAGGCATATTAGATGTCAAAACAATCATTTCAATTAATCAAAATGTATAAAATACATTGCCTTTACCCCCTGAATACTTACACAAATAGTGATAACTCAGCACTCAAACATCTTCAGTGCACACCTTAAAATCTTGCTAAAACTAAAGGAAAATTAAATAATCTCTTTTTCATTTTATAATATAGTGAGATATGATTATGGCTGAACCATAAGTCAAACCTCATTAAGTGTTCATATAATTATGTTTTACTGCACATACAAATTATCATGCTTTGTTATAGCCTACTCTGAAAGTCTCTTCGGGAGATAATTTGGCTATATCCGCATACAGAAGATAAATAGGAAGAGAGAAAAGTCATGAAGAGAACATCGACTTCAAGGATTAAAGGGAAGTGAGATACATGCTAATAATAAGAAGGGTCCTATTTCGAGGAAGATGGTGCTCCATGACTGTATTGAAGTCAGCATATTCATTTAAAACATATATTTAATATCTAACAAGGCGTGATATTGAAGTATTTGGGCCTATTACAGAGGGGGGGGGGGTGAAACTTAGGATTAAATATTTACAGATTTACATGTATAGAGCGACAGATTTAATAAAATTCGCATAAACAAAGTAGTTGGTTTAAAAGAGATTAATAATTTTTATTTGGGAACAATCGGTCTTGCTTCTGCGAAGTTCGAACAGTCATAGATAAAGTGAAGAGCAGTTTGTTAATTTTCTTTGCAGGGACAATATGATGTTTTCGATAGACCTCTTTTATGTAAGTAGTGCTGAAATTTTCCGTGTGATGTGACAAATTGAGTGAATATAAAATTTGAATAGCACTGTAAAGGAATGCCGTTTGGGAAAATAGTGCGATTTGCATAGTGTTGTCATTATAAATGGATTGATACGAATGAAAAATTTATAATAATGGCTTTTTTTTTATTCATTCCGAATTGTTGTAAATATTTCTCTAGCGTTGGTTTCATTATTCATTTTATATTTTATTGATTTGTATTTGAGATAGTATTTTATGAAAGATTTATGCGAAAGGAGGTGTGAACATTGGTTCGAGATGATTCGATGTCCATGTACCACTGAGATATGAATATCATGTTGCAGTGAATGAAGTTTCTGTGTAAAGCACGCATGGAAATATATGGATGCCATATTTCGCTAGCATAAGTGGCTCTCAATTGTATGAGTGATTTAGAGATTGCACAGTTCTTATAGTCAAACCCCTAAGATATTTACCAAATTGAGAAAAAAATGCTCTTTATTTTTTTACATTAAGATAAGTTATCCTCTATATGACATGAAAAGTTGAGATTGTTTTGTTTTATTTTTTATACAAGGAAGGTACTACAAATAAGTCAAAGTTGTTTTATCTGTTGATAAAGATAGTTTCCTTTCATCACATCTATTGTCTATCACATAAAAACCGTTTGAATTAAATTTCTCAAGTCTTATATCTGTGGCTCAGAGAACGATGTAAACATCATCGGCCTATGCTACAAGGACGAATGTTTGATATTTGAGTAAGACGGACAAGAAGGTCGTTGAGGATGACGTTCCAGAGTAACGGAGACAGTGCTTCTCCCTGTGGCCATCTTTTGTTTAGTTGTTTTGATACAAGAATTTAAGCCCATTCAAATTAGACATTACTATCTTGAAAGTATGATTCTATTATTATTTGAACAAATGGAGTGTTCAACTGATAAAGATATTTTATTATACTTGAATGCCAATAATTGTCAAATACCGCAGTAATATCTACTGAAAGTAGAGCGACTAGTTGATTTTGTTTAAATTATATAATAGGCTGGTTATTACTTCAAGAGCAGAGATCGTTGATCATGTCGACTTGTCTTTAGCAGGGGAGTTAAGTGTTGCATCACTTTTCTGGTAATAAATTTCTTAAAGATTTTAGCTAAGCTGGGAAGGAGGCACGTACAGCGATAGGCTTTAAGTCTGCACATGATAGTGATACTGTTTTACGATTGAGCATTTTACAAAGGAAACACGCGACATTATGCTATCCTTTGAGGAGATGGACACATTCATTTTAATATATCGAAAAAGCTGTTTGCGAAGTTACAGATTCAAACTCTATCTAACCTGCCCTTCATAGCTCTACCAGTTACGGCTGGAGTTGTTTGTTGGAAATAAACGAAGCATATCCTTGCGAATCTAAATGCCATTGCCCAGAAATAAATTTTCAAATATAATCAAATATTTACATAAATTTGTATTGGGAAGAAAAAAAATTAAAATTAAATTAATAGAAGCAAATTGTTAACGAACATTGAGGCGACATTTCGATTGTTTCTATAATAATTGGCCTACATGTATTAGTACATAGTTATACATATATATAGTGTAACGTTTTATTTTTGCTATAACTTTTTAAGAAATGTTTTATTTTAAATCTTTATCTAATTTGTTTGTTTGTCTTAAATAAAGAGGCAAATTTACCATGTTGTTGTTCTTTTGTTTATTATTTGTTATTTTTTTCCAATGATGATAAGAGTTATTGATCACACATTAAAAATCAATGAAAAACCAATTACAAAATTAATTACAAAATTCAGAAACGTGTCATATCCCTCGGATTGAAGGATTTATTTTCGCAAAATAAATGGTTTCAATTGTGACACATGAACTTTAACCAAGGAGAGGAATCATCTTTCAATAATTCACACGTAACACTAGATATTATTCTTGTTATTTGAAAAGGACCCTCATACTTTGGGGATGTTTTGACCATACTTGGATCATTACTAGCTATTTTACGAAGGACCAGATCACCAACTTTGAATGACGACTGCGGATGTTTCGC
Source organism: Cordylochernes scorpioides (assembly GCA_030710605.1). NCBI lineage: Eukaryota > Metazoa > Arthropoda > Arachnida > Pseudoscorpiones > Chernetidae > Cordylochernes > Cordylochernes scorpioides. Next base: position 35,044,741 of record CP092870.1, read on the forward strand.
ATCGTGTCGTGCTTTCCACTTTTCTCTATGCTTTGCGCTATTTTCTATTGCTTTCTTCCTTGCATTTTCTATGGTGAAATGTGGTGATTCAGAAAATTCTGGTATTGCACAATCACCAAAAAGTAGGAAATTTGGAGAAAACCCAGTGACATCATGGGGTGTGCTATTATAATCTTTCACAATTTTGGCAAGTAATGATGACCATTTTAGTCTTGGATTCTCTTGAAGGTTTGTTCTTAATTTGGTGAGTATAGTGTCATTCATCTTTTCACACAGTCCATTACTCTGCGGATGATATGGCGTCGAATAGGTGTGTTGAACTTGATGCTCATTCAAAAACTTGTTAAATTCTTTTGATGTAAAATTCTTTCCGTTGTCGGTTAAAATACATTTGATTTGGGGAACAGTTCTGTTGATTTTGTCTGAACATTGAATTACTGCTTGAGAAGTGTTGGTGACAGTAGGGAAAGCCCAAACAAATCTTGTTAGGTGGTCAATTATTACTTCAATGTATTTGTGCTTGGTTTCATTTGCTGCAGAGCCTAGCACAATAGTATCCATTGATATTAATTCCAGTGGTTTCAGATCAGAGTTTGGTGCAACATATTCTCCAATAAATGGTTTATGACTGCATTTAGTTATTTGACATATTTTACATGAGCGAACATAGTCTTTGATGCATCTGATAGCATTCGACCACCAATAAAATGGTGTTATCAATCTTACTGTCTTGTTAATTGAGGGGTGAGAATGATTATCGTGGTATTCTTTGAGAATTTCTTCTTGGAATGATTCTGGAACAACTGTCTTTAGAACTCCATTATGTTCCACCATAATAATATCTCGATGAATATGAGAGTTCTTTACAAAACTGAAATCCGCTTTTTGTTGGTGTAGTCGAAGAGTGGGGATTGATATATGAAATGACACTGGTGATCTTGACAATGCATCAACATGCGTTTGCTTTGATCCTGATCTGTGAACTATTTTCATTGACTTGGTTGATAATTCAATTATCCATCGGAGATATTTTGCCTTTGGTTTCTTTACGTTGAAGAGCCATTCCAAAGCCGAATGATCTGTAATGACTTCTAATGTATTGTTCTCAAGATAAACTTCAAAGTATTCAACTGATTGAACTACAGCAAAGCATTCCAACTCAAATGCAGAATAGTTCTGTTGATGTGGTAGAAGTTTCCCTGAATAATAGGAAATTACATGTTCTTGATTATCATTTCCAATTTGAGCTAAAATAGCACCAATTCCCAGTTTAGATGCATCTGTATGAAGCTTACATGGTAATGAAGGATCATATGTAGAAAGAACTGGATCTGTGGATAAATGAGACTTTATTTCCTGAAATGATTTGTTAACATCAGTAGTCCATTTGAATAACTTATTTTTTCTTGTGAGGCTTGTTAAAGGATCTGCAATTTCACTAAATTTAGGAATAAATTTCCTGTAGTAACCTGCTAAACCCAAAAACTGCCTTACTTGCTTCACTGTTTTAGGTTAAGGGAACTCATTTATTGCCTTTGTTTTTTCAGGGTCAGGTTTAATCTTGTTATGTCCTATGATATGACCTAAATATCTTATTTCTTGTTTTGCAAAGGAGCATTTCTTCAACTTGAGTTTGATATTGTTTTCTTTAAGCTTGTCAAATATTTTCTTCATGAGTTCAATATGATCTTCAAAAGTACTGCTGTAAATTAGAATATCATCTTGATAATTACAAACACCGTTCCAAAGAAGATTTCCAATAATATGCTGAATTATTCGCTGAAAAGTACTTGGAGCATTTTTCAAGCCAAATGGCATAACCAAAAATTCATAATGCCCGTCATTTGTAATGAAAGCAGTTTTCTCAACAGAGTCTGGATGTATTTCAACATGCCAATAGCCCCATGCTATGTCAAGTGTTGTGAAGTATTTCTCATTATGTAAGCGATCAAACATATCTTGGATGTATGGAAGAGGCTGCTTGTCATCAATTGTAATTGCATTCAGTTTTCGGTAATCTATGCACATCCTCTGTGAACCATCCTTTTTAGAGACCAACACTACGGGGAAGGCCCAAGGTGAATGATATTCTTTTATTAGTCCCTTTTTACTCAATTCTTCAACTTGTCTTTTTATTTCATCATATTCGGCAAGTGGTCTTCTATATGGTCTACAACTGATGGGTGGATGTTCAATTGTATGGATCTTGTGTTGAACAGCAATCCTTCCGATGTCAGTTTCATGCTGGCTGAACAATGCTTGATTTTCTTTAAGTAATTGATTAAGCTCTTTTTGCTGAACAGATGGAAGATGCGTTTCAGGAGATATATAAAAACATTCATTTCCTTTAACATATACCGCTTTGTCTTTTGTGTCAATTATTAATCCAATTTTTCCTGCTACATCAAGTCCAATAAGCAATGGATAGCTAAAGTTTTTCACTACATGAAGCTTACACCCGACAAGTTTAGAATGGATTTTCAAAAATACTTCTACTGATCCTAAAGTATATGCAAAACTATCTACTTGCTTAATTTTGATTCTATCGTTTACATTCAATTTTAACTTATGTTGTTTTAAAAGCTAACAGCTCATTAATGAAATAGTTGACCCGGTATCAATAAAAGATGAAACTGGAATATTATTAAGTAAAACCTCAACATTACCAAATCTATAAGGAAAATTGGTATTTGCTATGCAAAGTGAATCAGCTATGGTTTGTTTAACATCTGTGGTGATATTAGTTGCTTGGTGTTTAAGCTTGTCTTTATAATTAGGATCATAATCTTTGCAATCACTTATCCAATGTTTAAAATACAATCCTTTTTTCTTACAAATAGGACACCAATATGGGCAATTTTTTGAGATTGTAGGTGTAGTTATATTAAAAACCTTGGTTTTACTTCTCTGTTGTTGCCTTATTTGATTATTGTTTTGTTCAATCTCCATGGCAATTTGCATCCAATGTGATGGATCTTTAGGCTGGGCTGTTACGAGATAATTTTTCCAATCTAATGGCAATACATCCGTTAACATTTTTAGCTTCTCGACATTATTGAGGCTTGTTTGATTTAATAATCTAATTTTATCTCTAAAATAATCTTCCACGGTTTCTTCTTTTTTAAGTCTTCTTTTTGATGCTGCAACTATAGGGCTTTCAACTTTATAACCAAAGCGCTGAATTAATTTGAGTTTAACAGTATCCCATTTTTTAATGGATGCGTTGCTCAATATTTCATCAGCAAACCATTCTAAAGCATCTTTTGATAAATAATAAATTAGATTATTGATTCTATCGACTTCATCTAGTTTACAAGTTTCCAATTCATATAGTTTAAGCCATGATTCAGGCCGAATTGAACCTTTATCACCGCTAAATTTCTCTAATTTGTTTACATTTACTGCCATTGTACTTACTTTTTCTTTCGTCGAAGCCTTTTTTGATTTATATTTTAATCCTTTCGTAGCTGCGCCAAATATTTTATGTAACGTTTTATTTTTGCTTTAATTTTTTAAGAAATGTTTTATTTTAAATCTTTATCTAATTTGTTTGTTTTAAATAAAGAGGCAAATTTCCATGTTGTTGTTCTTTTGTTTATTATTTGTTCTTTTTTTTCCAATGATGATAAGAGTTATTGATCACACATTAAAAATCAATGAAAAAACAATTACAAAATTCAGAAACGTGTCAATAGAAAGGTGCAAATTGCAGTATTTTATAAGTTGACAGAAAGAAAATGTTAGAGTGTAAGGAGAATGAATATACGTCAAAATGTTCGACCAAGGCGCTAGGAGGAAGCACTTACCAGGATGTGACGTGTAGCGGCAGTTGTTTGGCTGGGAATGACATCCGTCGCCGAGGTCGCCCTTTATCTCAGCTGTTGGCCGGGTCGTGTGCAAAAAATCTCTGACGTCATACATCCAGGCCGGGAGCAAAATTTCATTTGTCGTGTGCAAAATTTAGAGTGCCGTGCGTAACGTCTTCACATGATTGGACGAAATTAACCAATCCTAAGGCAGAATTGAATCTTGATAAAATTGTGTTTCATGTATGGCGTTAATAGATATGTGAAATCGCGCCATTGCCTAATGATTTGCAACAAAAGGGTTGGCCTGAAGAACTTCAAATATATCAAAATATCAAACATATCAAATAGCCACGCCTGCCAATATTATGGAACAATTAACCGAAATATAAATAGAGAAGTTTTCGGATTTTGAATGTAAATTTTGTGAACGCGAATTTTTCAATCAAAAGCAAGAGTAGTCCACGAAAGAGACTGACATAGTTTCTCTCTTCTCTAGACGCACTCTCTTTTTTATTAAGCCAATATATTATCTATTTATTATTATTTTTGATATTTTGATTCTATCAGCTCTGTTCGCCTATATATAATAATATGTTCATCTTTGAAGCTGTACTAGTATATGTAAATCTTTAGACGTATTAGAAATATTAAGAAATTAATATGTCATCAGAAAAAAACACTTGATAATTTATTATAAAGTTTTATATTGTTGATGTGTTATTATATTCTATATATATTCAGGGTATATGCATTATTTATGTATAGCTGTGAAAACCAAATGAAAAACATCTAAACCTCAAGAAAAGTTCAAAAGTTAAATTATATTGTAAGCACATTTAAAAATATAAGATTTCAGGAAGTTAGCCCCATCTCCCTCAATGAGAATTCGCTATGTGATTGAAAACGTTGCCATGTCCGAATAGTCCTTACTGTGGAATAATGGAGATCCACTTCGGGACGTCAGCCAGACGGCTCGGGTTACTGCAAACAAATAAGCCCCAGCGGCGTCAACCGCCAACAAAGGAAGAGAGCCTGGCCTGTTCTGCTGAATAGTTTGGTGTTTTCCTCTGTCCTCTTAACATATTTTAAATAAAGTTAGTTTAAAGGAGACTTTTACCCTCTCCTTTCTTCTGTTTAGTGATCTGAATTGAATCCTTGCAACAGCCCACAAAAGAATCATCACTGCGAATTCTTCTGCCGAATTTCGCATCAGTGTTTTGTGAATCGATTACCAGACTTTTCTTCACAAAGTGGCGTCCCCGAGTGGGCTACTGACAAGGCAAGATCAAGTGAATTGAACAGCGGAGTGCAAGTCAAGACTCAAGATAAGTACCTCTTGTTTTACCTTTTTTTATAGTTTATTTTGAAGAAAGGAAATTTCAAAAAGGCATAGAAATTTACTTAGATAGCAACTAACTCGTATCTTGAATACGACAGAAGGGTTTCTGTCGAGTACTCCACCGATACCTGTAGAGGACATTGAAAATAATATAAAAGTCATTGAAGAAACTCACAGTGAGCTTCTTGTGATCCAAGGCAAGATGAGAGACTTCATGCTGAACTCAGGCGTTAGCGAAGAGGAATTAGAGCACGACGATGAGGAAACCTTGGAATATACCTTCAGATATAACAAGATATATAACAAATGTCGGGCTCTTGTTAAACCTAAGATCGCTGCATCTAGTCCCACGACTTGTGAAGTGAGCTTCGCTTCTAGATCACACCATAGAATTAAAACTTTCCAGGATCTCGGACTATCTCCCATTGGCCAGGAATCACTTAAACATGTGGTGTTTGGAGGTCATACTAGTGAAATTATGTACACCAAGAATACAGAGTCACTTTGGGTCATGCATCGGGGAATTTTAAGATGGTCGCGAAGCTTCTTGAGCAACAAAATATCTGCAGTAACTTACCAAGACTGAGCCGCGGGCCATGAATGAAAGAACTCAAAGCCCGCAGAATCTGGGTTCCTGATATTGGAAAGGATAACATGGAAATTGAAATACTTCTAGGATGTGATGTGTTGGGATTTATTTTCATGATTAAATCTTGTGTGTTGTCAAATGGCTTGACTGCGTCGCAGACGCGTTTTGGATGGACTTTAATGGGAGAAGGTTAGCCAGGTAGTGACGTTTCGCTCGCTCATCATGTTACAACGATGCCAATTTCGAAGAGAAGAATAACCAATCTGTGCAATCTCGATGTTCTTGGCATTATGGATCCTATTGAAGTTAAACAGAGAGATCAGAGAGACTCACTGACGTGTCGACATTTTCTAAAATCAGTCCAACATTCTGTTTCTGGAAGACATGTTGTTTACATCCCGTGGACTGTAGAGAAAGCTAAAATCGCGGAAAACAGGGAGATTGCCATGAAGCGAATAGAACAGACGACTAAGAAATTAATCTCTTTGAATCTTTATGAGGACTATGATGATATTTTCCGAGGCTGGTTAGATGATGGGATAATTGAGAAAGTCTCAGCTAAACAACCCGACACTGAGGCCTTTTACCTGCTTCATCGTCCGGTGGTGAAACTCTCCAGTGGCACTGCGCCTACCAGGCTTGTTTTTGATGCTTCTAGTAAGGTCTATAGATCCCCATCTTCAAATGACTGTCTTGAAAAAGGACCTAACATGATCGAGATGATTTCCAAACTTTTGCTAAGGTTTATAAATGACAAAGTTGAAGTACATATGATGGCGGTTAAGTCTCGAGTCGCGCCTCTCAAGAAACCCACGATACCAAGACTTGAACCTTTAGCCTGTGTTGTAGGAGCACGGATAATCAAGATGAAATCTGAATTTCTAAAGTTCAAAGATATCACAAATGTATTCTGGTCTGATGCCACAACAACCCGCGCTTGGATAAAGCGCAATGACCAGTTGGGTACCTTCGTCGGGAATCGCGTGAAAGAGAAATGCAGACTTAGTGATCCAGGAGATTGGAGATATGTTCCTAGCGAGTGCAATCCAGCTGATTTACCCTCCAGAGGATGCACCTCTCCCAACTGATACAGTCTGGATAGTGGGAGGGCCCTTCCTGGTTAAAACTCTCTGAAGAATATTGGCCTTCCAGGTATAAAGACCTGAATGAAGAAGAAATCTATGCGGAAAGAAAGAAAATTGCTGTTGTGACTACAGTTACGAGTACCGATCATTGGTACATGAAATAGTTCTCCTCGTTCATAAAAATTGTGCGGATGATGGCGTGGATTAGAAGATTCTTCAACAACCTCCGTTCTTCAACGAAAGTAAAGGGCGAACTTTCCGTGAAGGAGATCGATGAAGCGGAGCTAGCGCTTTTGAAATTAGTTCAGGCCGAGTGTTTCCCTAGCCACTCTATACCTGGCCTGAAGATATATGAAGTAGAAGGAATCCTGCGTGTGCAAACAAAATTACTTTACAGCAGCGACGAATTGGGCTTCCGTTTGCTAGTACTATTACATGGGACTCATCCGTTGATTGAACAAATGATATGTGATTCACACGTTGAGAATTGCCACGCTTGAGTACAATTTTTGATGAACAAACTTCGGGAAATATATTGGATAGTAAAAGCGAGACAGACCATTAAGAAAATAGTGAGAAGATGTATCACATGTCGCCGCTTCTCCGCTAAACCCGTTGTGGTATAAGATGCTCCATTACCTGCCACTAGTGTACATAACGCCAAAGTATTCGAGGTGGTAGATTGATCTGGCGGGCCCGCTCTATCTGAAAGATCGGACCAAGACCTGGGTTGTTCTCCTCACCTGTGCTGTGTCCCGCTATGTACATTTGGAACTATAATATCTCTCAGCACAGAAGATTTCCTAATGGCCCTGGAGAGATTCATAAAGAGACGAGGACGTCCATTGACCCATTTTCAGCGACAACGGAATATATTTTGTTGGAGCCAATAACTTATTTAAACAAATTGACTGGGAACGCCTTTCCTAAAGACGGAAGAGTGAAGCGTATTGAATGGAAATCCATCCCGCCCACTGCTGCCTGGTGGGGTGGATGGTGGGAGAGATTGATTCGTTCCCTCAAAGATATACTAAAAATAATTCAAGAATATCAACATTGACGTATCAACAATTGATGACCCTGCCGTGTCATGCAGAGGCAGTGATGAATGGAAGGCCCATGACTTAGGTTAGCGACGATCCGAATGATATTGTGACAATATCACCTTCCATGTTTCTACCAGAACAGACAGATTTCGAGTTTCCCGAGTGAAAGAATATGAGACCTAATCCAACGACCCAGAAACTGCGCTCTTTGAACAAGCTGAGGGAGGAGTTGAAATCACGATTCAGGAAGGAATATTTGTCCCTCCTGGTCCAGAGAAAAAGACGCATTTACAATCCAAAACTCCAGGCTGGGGATGTTGTCCTTGTTGGTATGGACAATAAAAAAAACGTAACTTTTGGCCATTAGCAGTGATAGAGGAGATTTTATTTGGAAGAGATGGAGTGAATAGATTACTGAAGGTGAAAACCGGATTAGGAACCTTCCTAAGACCTATTCAGAAAATATATTCCTTGGAAATATCATAAACAGCAGCTTCTTCGCGTTTGCTGAATGATAAAGAGAAAACTGCAAATATTCAGACTAGATCGGGAAGAACCGTTTGTATACCCAACCGATTGAACGATTATTATTGTTTTTCTATTGTGCCTAGAAGAAAACAGGTGGTAGTATGGGGAATAATGGAGATCCACTTCGGGACGTCAACCAGACGGCTCGGGTGACTGCAAACAAATAAGCCCCAGCGGCGTCAGCCGCCAACAAAGGAAGAGAGCACGGCCTGGTCTGCTGACCAGTTGGGTGTTTTCCTCTTTTCTCTTAACATTTTTTAAAATAAAGTTAGTTTAAAGGAGACATTTACCCTCTCCTTTCTTCCATTTAGTGATCTGATTTAAATCCTTGCAACAGCCCAAAAAAGAATCATCAATGCTAATTATTCTACCGAATTTCGCATCAGTGTTTTGTGAATCGATTACCCGACATTTCTGCACACCTAACCATAGCTGGACATTGCCGCGACAATGGCAGCTTTCAGAGCATCAACAGCGCTGCATGGACAATGTCTAGCGGGTCCATGTTTAATCACATCCTTATGTAGATATTCGGTTGATTAAGATCTGGAGAGTTAGGTGGCCAAATGTTTGGTGTTGTTTATGGTGATTGACTGCTTTGTTTATTTCTGTTCACCCATCTGAGAGAATCCTGTATGGAACGAGTGTCCTTAATAAAGACTTTTGGTTGTTGTTGGTTATGATGATTTATTGTTGTTTTGTTTCCCACTTGGCAAATACGCAAGGAGGAAAAGCAGAATGATTGTTTACAAAACAATTTGTTATCGTTAGGCCTTAATTGAATAGAATGTTTTATAATAGCTTAAAGAAACAAATGTACTTATCTTTGGTCAGGCAATTTTCCCAAGCTTTACAAATGAATTTATTTTAATTTTCTTTACAATAAATATTTAAAGAATTTACAATAGATTTAAAGCCGCAGCTTAAAGGCATTGTTCTTTAGTTGCGAGCGTCCTAAGAATGTTCGAGAAGGTGGCGAGCTCCCTCTGGTGGCGCAGCCAGATGGCCTCCCATTGGTCAGCGATGACGTAGCTCTTCTTTCTCTCTCCGCCTCGCGCCGCCTTCTGCCACCTATGTTCAGAATAAAACTAAACATACTCCCCTCCTGTGGACGTAGTCCACACACAAGGCAAAAGAAAAGGATCACATAGTGTAGAAAGTTTTTTTTTTTTAAGAAGAAGAAGAATAAGAATTAGAATGGCAGAAGTGCAATCTTCGAGATGGGTCTTATTAGATGATGTTGTTTCCCTGTTTGAAGTTTCACAACTCGGACAATGCCATCCGCTCCAGGTGACACCTTGGTGATGCGACCAAGGCTCCACTGCATTGAAGGCATAGGAATGTCTTTTACCAACACCGAATCTCCAACCTTCAGGTTGGAAGAGGGTTTTATCCATTTGGACCGTTGTTGCAGATTGTTTAGATATTCCCTGGACCATCTCTGTCAGAAAAAATCTCTGGCCTTTTGAATTAATTTTTAATCTAGTTAAGTAGTTGTCATTAGGGTTATAACTGAGCTCTGGGAGGGCTGTTAATGGTCTTCCAATCAAAAAATGTCCTGGAGTGAGAGGGTTGAAATCATTTGGATCCGAACTCATCGGATACAACGGGCGAGAATTCAAGCACGCTTCAATTTGACTTGTCAGAGTATTGAGTTCTTCAAAATTTAAAACTTCAGATTTTAAACACCTTAGGAGATGATACTACAATGATTTAATTCCTGCTTCCCAAATGCCGCCGAAGTTTGGAGCAGATGGAGGTATAAAATGCCAAGTGATGTGTTCATTAGCGACTTACCTTTGTATTGAAGAATCCTTTACAAGTTGATGTATATTATTCAAAATATTCTTAAATCCTTGAAAGTTAGTAGTGTTGTCGGTGAAAATATCAGAGGGTTTTCCTCGACGAGAGATGAATCTTCTAAAAGCAGCGAGGAAGGCATGGGTTGACAGATCTGAAACTATCTCAAGGTGAATAGCCTTCGTTGAGAAACAAATGAATAATGCTATATATGATTTTAATGTTACTTTTGTTCTTATGACATTAGGTTTAGTTATAAATGGTCCTGCGAAGTCTATTCCTGTTTTGCTAAAAGGGCTTGAGGGTATGATTCTATGGATAGGCAGATCTCCCATGATTTGTTTTGACACTTGGCGTTTCGTCTTGAAACATGTCATGCAACGATTAATGAGCTTTTTTACTAGAATTCTACCGGATGGAATCCAGTACTTTTGTCGGATGGCACACAGAGTTAATTGGAGACCAGAATGAAGATGCTCTACGTGGAATTGTTGAACAATCAATTCTGTAACGAAATGGTTGTGAGGAAGAATTATTGGATGCTTCTCATTGAATTGCAGGTTGGATTTGCGCAGTCGACCTCCTACACGTAGAATTCCTGATGAATCAATAAATGGGTTTAAGGATAAAAGTTTTGAGTTTGATGGTAGTACTTTGCTTTGATTACAACAGTGAATTTCAGTTTTGAATTATGAATTTTGAATGATTTGAATAAGAGTTCGAATTGAATTAACGCGCTCATTAGAGGACAATTCTTTGTGTTTTATTTTGTCGCTGCTGTGTCTAGCATTGTGGATAAATCTTAGGAGCCATGCCGTAACTCTTCTCAGCTTCCTGAATGTTGATAATTTAAAAATAAAGTCTAGAATAGGACAAGTAGTGAAATGAACAATCGGAACAGTCTTTCTTTTTTCATGACAAACTTATTTTGGAAGTTCATATGTGATTGGTAGCGGATCTTGTAAACTTGAGTTTGATAGCCAATCAGGACCATTCCACCAAAGTGAATGGTTTACTAGTTCTGAAGAAGTTATACCTCTGGAGGCGCAATCTGCAGGATTATCTTTGGTAGACACATAGTACCAAGAAGATTGCAGAGTTAGTCGCTGAATTTCTACAATCCGGTTACCAACAAAAGGTTTCCAATGTTTTGATTCAGATTTTATCCAACATAAAACAATCTGGGAATCTGTCCACAAAATTACTTGGTCAATCTGCAACTGCAATGAGCTGCAAATGGAATCATATAAATTTGAAAGGAGAAGAGCAACACAAAGCTCCAGACGAGGTATTGACGTTGCCTTCAAAGGAGCGACTTTTGTCTTGGCAGCAATCAATGTGACTTGCACATGACCAGATTTAAAACGAGATTTCATATAAACAACTGATGAATATGCAGATTGGGAAGCATCACAAAATCCATGGAGTTCTAAAGAATGTATAAGTCCCTTGCAGGAAATATATCTAGGAATTTTAATATGATTTAGCATGGCCAAATCCATTTTCACTCTCCTCCAATGAAAACACAACGATTCAGACAAGGGATCATCCCAATGCAAATCCTGTTTCCACAAAGTTTGGAACAGAATCTTGAACCTAATGATCACCGGTGATAGCCATCCCAAAAGGTCATAAATTAGAGAAATGTCCGATAACAATTGTCTTTTGAATATACGTATTTTAGTGAATTGACTGTAATTGTGAAATTATCCGTGGATGGATTCCAATTTATCCCAAGAATCTTAACAGATGGAGTATCTCCGATTTCATATGAATCATGTACTTTCAGCGCTTCTGGTACCTCTGAAAGAACCTCAGGGACATTTGACATCCATTTTCTTATGCAAAAGCCACCAGAAAAAAGGATATTCCGGATATCATCAATATGAACTTTTGCTTATTCGATTGATGTTGCGCCAGAAAGTAGGTCGTCTACATAAAAATCAGTTTTTATGATTTTAGATGCTTCTGGGAACAGGAGTTCTTTGTCGGTGGCAAATTGCATCAAGGTACGGATTGCAAGATATGGTGCACACGACATCCCATAAGTTACTGTGAGCAATCTATACTCTAATAAAGATTCCAATGGACTATTTCTCCAGAAGATTCTTTGGAAGTCGAGATCAGAAGAGTTCACTTTTATCTGTCTGTACATTTTCTCAATATCTCCCGTAAAAGCTATAGGATTAGTACGAAACTTCACAAGAATATTGAAAATATCATGCTGCAATTTTGGTCCAGTATGAAGAAATTCATTTAAGAAGTAATTGTTGCTCGTTTTGCACGATGCATCAAACACTACTCTTAATTTAGTAGTGCTGCTCTGCTCACGCAGAACGCAATGGTGAGGTATATAATAGCACTTGTCTGATGGTTTGTCACGTTCGTTTTTCGGAATGAGCTCCATGTGGTTGAGAGAAAGGTATTCCATCATGAAATCCTTATATTGCTGAGGAAAATTTGAAGATTTGTGCAATTTTCTCTCAAGAGCAAGAAATCGTTTCATGGCATTCTGACGTGAGTCTCCGAGATTAGGCACAGATTTAAACGGTAGACCAACAGAATATCTTCCATCTTTTGATATGCAAAAGTTCTTGTCATAAATGTCCCCGCAACTCTTCTCCACTTTAGTCAATGGAAGAGCGGCAGGAACCGATTCCAATTCAAAAAACTTTCGCAGATTATCATCTCCTTAGGATGTTGAGCATAATGAGATATAGCTGTTTCCAGTCTCAGAACTGGAAACATTTCCTGAAAGTATCCATCCTAACTTGGAACTACAGGCAGTGGGTCCTGGATGATTTTGGAATCGTAGTTTTCCTTTATATAAAAATGGGGCTAGGTCTGCACCAATTACTAAATCAATGGGAATTGTTTTATCAAAATTGGGATCTGCTAATAAGGTATTCTTAAGATGAGGCCAATTATCTCTATTTATCAGAAAATTAGGTAAATCAACAGTGATTTGATCGAGTATTATGGATGAAATTTTGAATATTCTATCAGAAAAATGAGGCTTAAATTGAAGAAAAGGCTCACTAGCAGACTGTTGTATTGGTTGGTTACCAATTCCAAAAACTGTGAGTTGGCTCTTTTTAACAGGAAGATTCAATTTTTCACGACAATTTTCTGTTATTAGACTTCTTTGAGACCAGTATCAATCAAAGCTCTGCATGGATGAAACGATCCATTTTCTGCTCTCACTCTCACGATAGCAGTAGATAACAAGATTGTCTCATTGGGCTTTGTTGTATCACTGAGAAAACATGAAACGCTAGATTGGGCAATTGGGGCTTTAATTGAAGTGGTATTCAAAGCTTCGGGTTGGAAGGAATGCAAAAGAGTGTGATGTTTTTTGTTGCATGATTTACAATGCATAGTGAATTTACATGACGTTACTCTGTGGTTAGATCGCAAATAATTGAAACAAAGGTTATTGATTTTGACTATGTTCCATCTTTCAACGAGAGAACCTTTATGGAACTTGTCACATTTGAATATAGGATGTGAATTTTTGCATAATAGGCATTTATCATCACCTTTTGAAATATAATTATATACATGTGTTTGTTTCACTACAGATTTATCCTCTTTTTAGCATAACCTTTTATCGATTGCAAACCTTTTGCTTGTTTTTCAAGAAACATAATAAAATTTTCGTAGGATGGAAAGCCATCATCTATCAACGTCAATTCCCATTGCCTTCTCAAATCATCACCTCTTCTTCTTTGTAGGAAATGTATTAGAAATATATCAACAAGTGTATTTCTCTCCGAACCCAGTGAATTCAAATTTCTCATGGCTTCATTACATATATCTAGTAGTTCGAAAATGGCCTTGGAATTTATTAGTTTTAAAGGTTTTAAAGTGAATAATTTTGTACATTGTGAAAAGGCAAGTTCTTTTTTGTTATCAAATCTGGAGACCAATGGAGACCAAGCATAGGCATAGTTTTCATCAATAACAGGAAATCCCCTAATAAGTCGTTCAGCGTCTCCAGTAACAGCTGATTGTAAATATTGCAGCTTTTGTGAATCAGTTAGAGCGATATTGGAATCAATAGACAGAAAAAAACAATTGCTTGAAACTAAGCCATTCGTTAACATCACCAGAAAAGGAAGGTAAATTAAATTTAGGAAGTTCTATTTTACTTGTGGTTGATTGATTTAGATCATCAATTTTGCTTGAAATGGCTTTACAAGATACTTTATTTATATTCACCACTAAATTTCTAAGATTATCATTGTATTGCATAACTCTAGAAAAGTAAACTTCATCATCAAATTCAGAAAATGTTAAAAGATTACAATAAGTTTTTTCAATGTTAGATTTTATATCTAAAATATCTTGTTTAAATGTCTGTAAATTTGTATCATCCTTCGCTTCAATTATCTTGAGCGAAATTTGCTCAAAATAATCCACTTGTTTGAAATGAAATTCAAGAATATTTAAAGTAGCTTTATATTTGGCAGCCATTTTGGCAGCCATCTTTAATTCTTGCTATTATTAATTTTAATAATATATTTCAAAAATGAATTATAATTATTTATATTTAAATAATTATTTAATAGATTTATTCCCGGGTTTCGGCACCAATGTTTTATTTCCCACTTGGCAAATACGCAAGGAGGAAAAGCAGAATGATTGTTTACAAAACAATTTGTTCTCGTTAGGCCTTAATTGAATAGAATGTTTTATAATAGCTTGAAGAAACAAATGTACTTAACTTTGGTCAGGCAATTATCCCTAGCTTTACAAATGAATTTATTTTAATTTTCTTTACAATAAATATTTAAAGAATTTACAATAGATTTAAAGCCGCAGCTTAAAGGCATTGTTCTTTAGTGGCGAGCGTCCTAAGAATGTTCGAGAAGGTGGCGAGCTCCCTCTGGTGGCGCAGCCAGATGGCCTCCCATTGGTCAGCGATGACGTAGCTCTTCTTTCTCTCTCCGCCGCGCGCCGCCTTCTGCCACCTATGTTCAGAATAAAACTAAACAATTGCCATCATTATTATATCATCACTTGCTGAGGAATATTTTACTGCGTAGTAGCTTTTGTTTCTAGGTTTACGTCGACATGACCCGTTCTTTTTATGGTGTAGAACTTGCAACGTAAGTATTCATAAACCACATTCTGAATTGTTCTCACATGTACTTGGCAGTGGTACCTACTGAGGTTCCTGTCGTCAACTGATGCACGAACTGGAGAGTCCTTATGATATCGGAACGCTGCTCCTTACGCTCTGCGACAGCTCACAACCCGAGTCGCCTCCATCTTCCTCCACACGTTATGGACAACTAATCTGGCTACTGCCAGGAACATTGTCAAATCGTTCTGTTTCGCACAAATCGCATCAATGACAGAATGATGTTTCATTTTTTTTTGTCTGATGTCTGACATAGGTTAACTGCGGCAGAAATAAACATATCAATTGATTCACTTTGAGCTGTTAGTGTACAGACACATTACTCAAATACTTTATGTAGATTCTGTATAAAAAAAAATAAAGCTTTCATTTTGTATCACATCAATCTTGGAGAAAGTATGAGTACACATATATAATCCACCATTAAATAAATTTAAGGCTGCCCTATTGACCTAGTTTTTTACTCTAGAGCATGAAAAAATATCATAATTTAAAGTACATCTTTTAAAATTATGGATAATAATAAAAATTCAGTTGCACAACATTACTATTTAAAGCAATATATACCGTAAAACTTCGCTAAAACGAACGATAAAAAATACCGATAATCCCCTAATAACAAACTTAAAATACCCCCATTTTTATTTTCGAAAATAATAAACGATGTGTGTGTAGCTTAAGTAAAACCTCAGCTATAGTGAACCAAAAGTCCACTCCTATTGGGGTTGGCTATAGCGAAGTGTTACTGTATTATCAGATGCCATATAATTAGGGCACCAATAATGATTTTAAAAATAATGGTTTAAATGTTTTCTTGGATACAAAATTATCTACAGAACCTACTTATTGATTAGAAAAAAATTAAGATCTCCGCTCAATTGTGGTGAATGGCCTCGGCAGTTTCACCAGTTTAACCTCATGACCTGCGCTGGGAAATATTTTAAGGTATTCTGATTATCTAACGAGTCATTTTAGAGGAAGATTTCTCTTGATATGGACACTTACTAGGGAATTTCTGTGCATGGTATAAACATATTCACAAAATTCAGTAAAACCTTGCTACTGCGGATATAGAAAACCTTCACTTCTAACGAACCTGAGGTAATCCCTACAATTACACTCCACTGGAAATTACCACGCGGGTATAACTAACTTTTGGGTTTTTAAATAGCAAACTACCCCTTTAATGTACCTAATTTTTCAAATAAAAAAATATAAATTCTAATCAAAATACTTATCGTACATATAACGCGAAACGCGTTCGTGGATGGCTTTTCTTGATTTATCAAGAAATTGGGTTGGCCAAATATCAGGGAACAGGTTAAATCAACGATTATTTGATTTCTGTTCCACCAGATGGCGAGCGCCTTCTGAAAAGCACATGTGCTCCTGGTCAGGATATGCCTTTTTTATTTTTAATATCAACACCTGACCCACTTATTTTATATTTTTTTCTATTGTTTTCTCATATATATAGTAAACTTCAAATTTTACTTTCTTAATTTTAAAACAAAATTTGTGCAATCCTCAGCCCACAAAACGCATTTCAAACCAATAAATTTTGGCGACATTGGTTCTTTACATCCACCTTCTATTTTCCACATATTATATACACAGTTTTACATTATAATTAATATAATTAATAGATTACCTTTTTACATATTAATCAACTTAATCAAAATGTAAAACATTTTTTGTGTTTTGCAAATGGCTTCCAAAATTTATAAAAATTCCAAAGAAAAATCCGTGTTCGCAAAAATATATTACTAGACATAAAATATGTTTAATTTAGTTAGAATATTTATGTTTTTATAAAGGTTTAATATAATTTTTCTATGATTGTGTAAATATTCATCGAATTTATAATCATCACCTTTTTTGTTCACAAAAATGTTATATGAAAAATAAAGTAATGTAATTGAACGATGTGGTTGCCCTCATGTTTACTGATCCAATGTTTTAATAATCTAAGGTTTATGTTGTAAGAAAATTATACATTGGTCAAATCGAGCTGGATTGAATGTAAGTAAAAGTCAAGTTAAAATTTATTTTAAAAAAAGGCAACTTATAAGTATTTTGTAACCATATATTTCAACTAAAAGTATTTGGGAAGAGAATATAATAGCAATTATGGATGTAGAAACTTTAATTAAAAAATTAAAAAGGATACAAAAAACTATAAAAGGCATAGAGGAAAATATCGAATCCATTGTGTCTATGGTAGATATTAATGCAACAAAATGCAAACTAGATTATGCAAAAAATGATTTGATGAAAATGATTGATGTTTTCTTGCAGCAACTTGAGGATGATGATTTGAATGACGAAGTGGAAATTTGTATAGATACGTGTATAAGATAAAAGTCTGAATTAGATTTAAAGCATAATGAGCAAGAACCATCTGAAAAAAAAAAGAAGTTAATTTACATGATAAAATGCCTAAACTTGAGTTGCCAACTTTCAATGGCAGATTAGAATCATGGCTTTCATTTAAAGATCTATTTTTTTCTGCAATTCGTTCTAACTCACAAATACCTGATATTGAAAAGTTACAATATTTGAAAGGCCAACTGAGAGACGAAGCCCTAAGACTCGTCAACGCATTTCCAATTACGGCCGATAATTATGTTGAGGTTTGGCAAACTTTATTAAAAAGATATGATAACCCAAAGGATCTAATTTTCACCCAAATAAATAATGCATTAAGATTACCAAATTTAGCCGATGACAACCATAATTCAATGTTTAAACTTCTAGATAGCTGCAACGAAATAGTAAGAACAGTGAAGGTATTGGGTTACCAAATCGATAGTTTATCTGAGGTATTTTTCGTCAAGATCATACAAGATAAGCTTGATAAAACCACAAGAAAACATTGGATATTGCAGAACAACCCAAGAGTTGTGCCTTCAATTAAGGATATAATGGAAATTTTGAAAATTCACGCAAAAAGCTTGCATAATTTACCAAATAAAGATTCAGATGTGGAGAAACATTTAATGAAAAAGGAATTACAAAAGGTGAATGTTTATAATTCATATATGATAAAATGTCTTAAATGTGAAGGTGCACATGCTCTTTCAAGTTGTAATTTATTTTCTAAATTACCTGAATCAGAGAGAGTGAATTTTTTTAGTTCGGCTAAATTGTGTTTCAGATGTTTAAAGCCAAACCATTTAGCAAAGAATTGTTATTGCAAAAACATTTGTCAAATTTGCAAGAAAAGACACCACACTTTGATTCACCAAGAAACCAAGGTTCAATAAGTTGATGAAGAGAAATTTAAGTGTGGAAAAGACATCAAAAATACAACTTGTCTTTTAAGTAATGAGAAATATTTTTCAAATGTCATGCTTACAACCGCTAGGATTAAAATCAAGGATAACAATGGTGTGCCTCAGATATGTAGAGCCTTGATAGACTCAGGGTCTCAGGCGAACTTTATATCAGGACAATGTAGAAAAAGACTAGGACTTGAATATCTTACACTCGCAAATATCGGGAATTTTGGGACATTTTGCGAGTCACTCTTATGGACTTGTGGAGTTTGAATTCACGCCACATTTCAAATCCGATGAACTTTTCAAGGTGAACGCCTTGGTGTTGGATCAGTTGACAAATAATTTGCCAACTCTTAGATGTCCAAAGTCAAACTTGGCGCATCTCAAAACCATGCCTCTGGTTGATTTAGATTATAATATTTCTGCTCCCATCGACATATTAATTGGTCATTTATTCAAACAATTATATTACGATGCACTAGCGCGCCATCTGTTATCAAATTACAAAACTATTTTAGACGCGTAATATTCTTTTTAAAATAAAACAATTTCTACTGCAATGGAAAAATTAAAGGGAGGGCCTGGCTCATCAGTGGTGTACCCTCCCAGCGGTTTCGCCAGTTTAATCTACCATACCGTTGTTATATTGCATTTTTGGAACTTCCTTTTATAGTGATACTGATGCTTGACTCTTCGAATGGGTATTTTAAATGAACTATGGACATAAGCTTTTAGGACAGCAGAATTACATATAATTATAAATATATAATATGCTTCGAGCAATCGCTCTTCCGCAAATATCGATTTGTGTCATTTATTCAAACAATTATATTACGATGCACTAGCGCGCCATCTGTTATCAAATTACAAAACTATTTTAGACGCGTAATATTCTTTTTAAAATAAAACAATTTCTACTGCCCTTACTGCAATGAAAAATTAAAGGGAGGGCCTGGCTCATCAGTGGTGAACCCTCCCAGCGGTGCTGAGTTAGCTATGACCCTGTTCACTGGCGAGTCCGTTATCGGCGATAAGGAACAACTAACTGCTACTTCTTCTAAATTAGGATGGCTCCTTTCTGGAAGAGTTTCCTCTAAGGGTAGTAGGAGAAGTATTAGGAATATCATTCAGTCACATCATGCATGCCTGGAAACCCAAAATATAGTCGAAAAAATTAGAAATTGGAATCCATTCCTGATGTCACTTCTATATCTAAGGATGAAAATGAAAGTGAAATACATTTTGTGGAAACACATGGAAGGGATTCCAAAGGCAGATATGTTGTACAACTGCCATTTCGGAATGACTGCCAATTAGGAGATTCAAGATCCAATGCGATCAAAAGACTTTGTTCTTTGGAAAGATCTTTGATTCCACGACCTGAAGTTTATGACCAATATAGAAGCTTCATTAAGGAATATCTTGAATTGGGACATATGAGCTTAGTACCAAAGGAAGATATCATTAAGGGAAGGTACTATCTGCCTCATCATCCTGTAATAAAGGAAAAAAGTTGCACCACCAAATTGCGAGTAGTATTTGACGCATCAGCAAAGACTGATTCAGGTTTGTCCTTGAATGATGCTTTAATTCCTGGGCCCAAAATTCAACAGTATTTGTTTTACATCATTATGAGATTCAGAATTCATCCTGTTGCTATAAATGCTGATATCGCCGAGATATATAAGCAAATTAGAATATCACAAGAAGACTCGGAATTCCAAAGAATTGTATGGCGGAATGATCCTCATGATAAAATAAAGGACTATCGGCTAGAAACTGTCACTTATGGGACTAGTTGTGCACCATTTTTGGCCACTCGTATCATCAAACAGTTGGCTTTGGATGAGCAGAGTAAGTTTCCAAAAGCTAGCAAAATAGCATTGACAGATTTTTATGTTGATGATCTAGTAACTGGAACTTTTTCAGTAGATGAAGGCAAGAATTTGGTGCAAGAACTCTATGGTTTACTAAGTGCAGGAGGCTTCGAACTTCGTAAGTGGACCTCCAACGTTCCTGATGTTCTGTCACTTTTACCAAATCATTTAAGATCCACCAACACAAATATTGGGTTTAAGGAATCCAAGGAATTTGTCAACGTTTTAGGCCTTCAATGGCAACCAAGAACTGATGGTTTCACATTTAAGGGAATAGCTCTGCCCTGAACTCTATGACAAAACGAGGAATACTATTACAGGTTGTTAAAATATTTGATCCACTGGGCTGGATCTCACCATTTACGACCACTATTAAACTGATTTTGCAAGAACTTTGGAAGACTGGTTCGGAATGGGATGACCCAATTCTAGAGGAACTAAGAAGGAAGCTGACTTTGATAAACCAGGATCTTCCATCTCTAGAGCACATTCAGATCCCAAAATGCGTGGTACCAGGTAATTTTATGGAGGTGGAATTTCATGGGTTTTGTGATGCATCACAGAGGGTATATGCTGCATCTCTGTATCTAAAGGTGATCCTCTCAAACACAAGCGCTAAGACATTTCTCTTAAGGGCAAAAACAAGAGTCGCACCCATGAAGGTGGTTTCACTTCCAAGGTTAGAATTATGTTCTGCTCTACTTTTGGCAAGATTAGTGAAAACTGTATATGATAACCTTCCTCTTACCATCAATGAAATTTATTTATGGTCTGATTCTACTATAGCCTTATGCTGGATCAATTCCGAGCCGTGCCGATGGAAGACATTTGTGGCAAATCGAGTTGCTGAGATACACCGGCTTGTCTCCGTGGTTTGGTGCCATGTTGATGGAAGGCAGAATCCAGCAGACTGTGCATCACGAGGAATATTTCCATCCAACTCAGTAGAACATCCACTATGGTGGAATGGGCCACCATGGCTAATTGAACCTGCCCTTGAAATTAAGAAATTCATTAATAGCTCCAAGGAAGAATTTAAAGAAAAAGAAAAAATCAAGACGTATTTTGGTACAATTGAGTGTGAAATTCTATCCATTGTGATAAACTGATCATCATTAACCAAACTGAAATGTATCATAGCTTGGTGCTTAAGATTTGTCAAACAACAGTCGAATGCCTTCACATTCAAGGAACAGGGAGCCCTTAACATTAAGAGAGTTGAATGATGCCCTGTTGACAGTTGTTAAGTGTGTTCAATCTATTGAATTTTCCAAAGAAAAGCATTGCCTGTTAAGCAACAAGCCAATCCCGAATAAGAGTAGAATATACAATCTATGTCCCTTTTTGGATTCAAGGGGAATCATTAGAGTTGGCGGACGATTAAAAAATGTAAATGTTAATGGTGATCGGATTAATCAAGTTTTACTTCCAAGATCACATCATCTTACCACTCTTATTGTAAACAATGTTCATGTCCATAATCTTCACTCATCAACTCAAGCTACGCTTGCAGCAATAAGAAATATATTCTGGATACCTTCTGGAAGAAATGTTGTACGGAAAATTTTAAGAACATGCATGAAATGCGCTAAATTTCGTTAAAAAAAAGAAGCTCCTTTTCAATTAATGGGAAATATACCTTTTGCAAGGATCAACAGATCAAGGCCGTTTTTGGTAACTGGAATAGATTTTTCAGGACCTTTTCTGATTAAACGGAACATGGGACGTACAACTTCAACCATGAATGCTTACGTTGCCTTGTTCATATGTTTCAGCACTCGGGCCATTCATCTATAATTAATCAGTAGTCTGACCACAGATGCTCTCATATCCACAATAAGAAGGTTCATTGCTCCAAGAGGTAAACCAGCAACAATTCACAGTGACGACGCCACTAATTTTGTTAGTGCGCATAAGATTATTGGGAAACTATGTCACAATGCCAGTAAAGTTCTTACGAATTCAGAGGGAATTCAGTGGAAATTTATTCCACCATCAGCTCCACATTTTGTTGGAATTGGGAAGCTGGAGTTAAGTCCATGAAATATCATCTTAGAAGAACAATGGGCAGTGCTTTGCTAAATTTTGAAGAACTAACAACATTGTTAGCACAAATTGAAGCTTGCCTGAATTCGCGACCTCTTTGTCCTCTTTTTGGGGACCCTGAAGATCTACAGGCATTGACTCCTGGTCACTTCTTAATAGGTGATTCTTCAACAGCGCTTCCCGATGAAGATGACTAATAGCAATGAGTTTGCCAAATAGATGGCAATTAATTCAAAAATCAATGAATCATTTTTGGACAAGATGGTCCCAAGAATATGTGTCACAACTTCAACAAAGATCCAAATGGTGTAAGCCCCAACCCAACATTAAGGAAGGATCCCTGGTGTTGATAAAGAATGAACAACAACCTCCACTACCCTGGAAGATTAAAAGAATTTCAAAGGTGTTTCCAGGAGATGACGCTAGAATCAGAGTGGTAGAAGTCAAGACTGCTAATGGGACTTACAGAAGACCTATTGTAAAATTATGTTTGTTACCTATATAATGTTTTTTGAAGGTCCCCCATCAAGTTGGTGGCGGGAGAATGTTTAATTCAGTTAGAATATTTATGTTTATATAAAGGTTTAATATATTATTTCTATGATTGTGTAAATATTCATTGAATTTATCATTATCACCTTTTTTGTTTACAAAAATGTTATATGAAAAATAAAATAAGATATTAAGGGAAGTGGTTGCCCTCATGTTTACTGATCCAATGTTTTAATAATCTAAGGTTTATGTTGTAAGAAAATTATACAATATCAATTATCAAAGCTATTGAAGGTGAACCAACCGAGAAGTGTTTCTAATTAGCAAAGGATCATTGGCTTTGAAAATAATCATTTGTGAGTTCAATTCTATCAAATTGTTTCAAAATGAGGTTTTACCGTTTAAATATGATTAATAAAGACTTGTCTAGGACATATCTTGACTTTTAAATTAGACATAAAGGTGTTATATGTGAATTAAATGATAAGAAAAATGTATTCAAAAAGGAGATTATCTCACAATATTTCTGTGTCCAAAACTTTGTTATACAGCATTCATGAAGGTAACTAGGCAAATTAGGGGAATAAAAAAGTGACCATCATTAAGAGTTGCTGTTATTAATGCTTGTTACTGTCGTTTGATCACACGATATAAGATTTCAGACAATTTAAATATTCCCAAACCATGGCCATAGTAAACTATTGTTATAGTGACTCAAAGTTGCTCGCACATTGAGGTTCACAACATTACACAGTCCTAAAAACACACTAAACAAAAAATATATATTAAGAAAGCATCTGATCGTGAAACTGAACGCTTATGATAGCTTGTGTAACCTATCAGAATGAATATAATGACCGATTGTTTATTCATATTTATCCCAGAATATGGACCGAAATAGTTTTCTTGATATATAATGAAAGGGTAACCATGTATATGCGTGTCGGGGTATTGTTTATCGACAGCCTGTTTCATGTTATACCTCAACGTCTAAGTAAGGTGGTTATAGAGGTTTACTGGTGTATCAAGAAGGCCAAAAATGGTTAAGAACGCTAAACTTCAGGAAAAACTATACTCTCCTTCCTTTTATGTCCGTGGTTAGCTTTTCTTGATTAATCAAGAATGGGTATTTGGCCAATTCTGGAATAATTAAAAATCAACGAGAATAGTTGATATTTTACCGATAGATGGCGCAAGCCATCAGCAACTTTCAGTTGCACGATAAGGAGATGCCTTTTTCTTAATTTATGCACCTTATCCCAGTACAATGTTACATTTGTACTATTTTTCTCCTTCCTTTGTTCTATATTTTTTCTGTAAAGGAAAAAATATATATTTGAACCTGCGCTCTTACCGTCGAAGACTTTCCAGGTAGTTAGCCACACAAGAACGCTGCAAAACCCCAGTTGGTTGTAAAAAGAGGGAAAAAGTCCCATTGTTAAACCAGCCTTTAAAAAGTGCTGCTTCACCATGACATTGTTTTTTCGCCTTTTCTACGATTACCCTTTGTTAGAGTTCAGTCGAGCTAAATGATGTTGACCAGCTTTTGTGACCAGTTGATGCTATAAACTCCATTTCGATTTGTAAGGTTGACTCTAACCCCCCAAGATACGATACTCTTTAATTGACAGAGAAATTCGTCGATGTTTTATTTAAAAAAGAACATGGAGAAGAAATAGGGAAATATGAGTCAGAAACGCCTACCTATCAACAACTGATAATGCAGAATCTAAAAAAAAAAACGACACTATAAATTGAAGATAAAAACTTTTAGAAAGGAGAACCTATGTATTCCAATAAAATCTCTAATAAATTGACATGTACAAGGTAACCGAAATGTCACTATGTGTTTGGCTTCCCACTTGGCAAATACGCAAGTAGGAAAATCAGAATGATTGTTTACAAAACAATTTGTTCTCGTTAGGCTTAATTGAATATAATGTTTATACTAGTTTAAAGAAATAAGTTTACTTATCTTGGTCAGGCAATCATCCCAAGCTTTACAAATGAATTTATTTTATTTTTCTTTACATTGAATATTTTAAAGAATTTACAAATGAATTAAAGCCGCAGCTCTGAAAGGAATAGTTCTCTGGTGGCGACGTGGCAAGAAGAATATTCGAGAAGGTGGCCAGCTCCCTCTGGCAGTCCGCCAGCTGGCCTCCCATTGGTCAGCGATGACGTAGCTCTCCTTCACCGCCGAGCGTACACCGCCGCGTGCTGCCTTCTGCTACCTATGTTAGAATAAAACGAAACATACTCCCCTCCTGTGGACGTAGTCCACACACAAGGCAAAAGAAAAGGATCACATAGTGTAGAAAGTTTTTTTTTTTTTAAGAAGAAGAAGAAGAATTAGAATGGCAGAAGTGCAATCTTCGAGATGGGTCTTATTAGATGATGTTGTTTCTCTGTTTGAAGTTCCACAACTCGGACATTGCCATCTGCTCCAGGTGACACCTTGGTGATGCGGCCAAGGCTCCACTGCATTGAAGGCATAGGAAAGTCTTTTACCAACACCAAATCTCCAACCTTCAGGTTGGAAGAGGGTTTTTTCCACTTGGACCGTTGTTGCAGATTGTTTAGATATTCCCTGGACCATCTTTGCCAGAAAACATCTCTGGCCTTTTGAATTAATTTCCATCTAGTTAAGTAGTTGTCATTAGGGTGGTAACTGGGCTCTGGGAGTGCTGTTAATGGTCTTCCAATCAAAAAATGTCCTGGAGTGAGAGGGTTGAAATCATTTGGATCCGAACTCATCGGATACAACGGGCGAGAATTCAAGCACGCTTCAATTTGACTTGTCAGAGTATTGAGTTCTTCAAAATTCAAAACTGCAGATTTTAAACACCTTAGGAGATGATACTTCAATGATTTAATTCCTGCTTCCCAAATGCCGCCGAAGTTTGGAGCAGATGGAGGTATGAAATGCCAAGTGATGTGTTCATTAGCGACATAACTTTGAATTGAAGAATCCTTTACAAGTTGATGTATATTATTCAAAATATTCTTAGCTCCTTTGAAGTTAGTAGCGTTGTCGGTGAAAATATCAGAGGGTTTTCCTCGACGAGAGATGAATCTTATAAAAGCAGCGAGGAAGGCAGGGGTTGACAGATCTGAAACTATCTCAAGGTGAATAGCCTTCGTTGAGAAACAAATGAATAATGCTATATATGATTTTAATGTTACTTTTGTTCTTATGACATTAGGTTTAGTTATAAATGGTCCTGCGAAGTCTATTCCTGTTTTGCTAAAAGGGCTTGAGGGTATGATTCTATGAATAGGCAGATCTCCCATGATTTGTTTTGACACTTGGCGTTTCGTCTTGAAACATGTCATGCAACGATTAATGAGCTTTTTTACTAGAATTCTACCGGATGGAATCCAGTACTTTTGTCGGATGGCACACAGAGTTAATTGGAGACCAGAATGAAGATGCTCTACGTGGAATTGTTGAACAATCAATTCTGTAACAAAATGGTTGTGAGGAAGAATTATTTGATGCTTCTCATTGAATTGCAGGTTGGATTTGCGCAGTCGACCTCCTACACGTAGAATTCCTGATGAATCAATAAATGGGTTTAAGGATAAAAGTTTTGAGTTTGATGGTAGTACTTTGCTTTGATTACAACATTGAATTTCAGTTTTAAATTCTGAACTTTGAATGATTTGAATAAGAGTTCGAATTGAATTATCGAGCTCATTAGAGGACAATTCTTTGTGTTTTATTTTGTCGCTGCTGTGTCTAGCATTGTGGATAAATCTTAGGAGCCATGCCGTAACTCTGCTCAGCTTCCTGAATGTTGAGAATTTAAAAATAAAGTCTAGAATAGGACAAGTAGTGAAATGAACAATCGGAACAGTCTTTCTTTTTTCATTACAAACTTCTTTTGGAAGTTCATATGTGATTGGTAGCGGATCTTGTAAACTTGAGTTTGATAGCCAATCAGGACCATTCCACCAAAGTGAATGGTTTACTAGTTCTGAAGAAGTTATACCTCTGGAGGCGCAATCTGCAGGATTATCCTTGGTAGACACATAGTACCAAGAAGATTGCAGAGTTAGTCGCTGAATTTCTGCAATCCGGTTACCAACAAAAGGTTTCCAATGTTTTGATTCAGATTTTATCCAGCATAAAACAATCTGGGAATCTGTCCACAACATTACTCGGTCAATCTGCAACAGCAATGAGCTGCAAATAGAATCATATAAATTTGAAAGGAGATGAGCAGCACAAAGCTCCAGACGAGGTATTGACGTTGCCTTCAAGGGAGCGACTTTTGTCTTGGCAGCAATCAATGTGACTTGAACATGACCAGATTTAAAACGAGATTTCATATAAACAACTGATGAATATGCAGATTCGGAAGCATCACAAAATCCGTGGAGTTCTAAAGAGTGTATAAGTCCCTTGCAGGAAATATATCTAGGAATTTTAATATGATTTAGCATGGCCAAATCCATTTTCACTCTCCTCCAATGAGAACACAACGATTCAGACAAGGGATCATCCCAATCCAAATCCTGTTTCCACAAAGTTTGGAACAGAATCTTGAAGCTAATGATCACCGGTGATAACCATCCCAAAGGGTCATAAATTCGAGAAATGTCCGATAACAATTGTCTTTTAGAATATACGTCTTTTAGTGAATTGACTGTAATTGTGAAATTATCCGTGGATGGATTCCAATTTATCCCAAGAATCTTAACAGATGAATTATCTCCGATTTCATATGAATCATGTGCTTTCAGCGCTTCTGGTACCTCTGAAAGAACCTCAGGGACATTTGACATCCATTTTCTTATGCAAAAGCCACCAGATAAAAGGATTTTCCGGATATCATCAATGAGAACTTTTGCTTCTTCGATTGTTGTTGCGCCTGAAAGTAGGTCGTCTACATAAAAATCAGTTTTTATGATTTTAGATGCCTCTGGGAACAGGAGTTCTTTGTCGGTGGCAAGTTGCATCAAGGTACGGATTGCAAGATATGGTGCACACGACATTCCATAAGTTACTGTGAGCAATCTATACTCCAATAAAGATTCCAATGGACTATTTCTCCAGAAGATTCTCTGAAAGTCGAGATCAGAAGAGTTCACTTTTATCTGTCTGTACATTTTCTCAATATCTCCCGTAAAAGCTATAGGATTAGTACGAAACTTCACAAGAATATTGAAAATATCATGCTGCAATTTTGGTCCAGTATAAAGAAAGTCATTTAAGGAGTAATTGTTGCTCGTTTTGCACGATGCATCAAACACTACTCTTAATTTAGTAGTGCTGCTCTGCTCACGCAGAACGCAATGGTGAGGTATATAATAGCACTTGTCTGATGGTTTGTCACGTTCGTTTTTCGGAATGAGCTCCATGTGGTTGAGAGAAAGATATTCCATCATGAAATCCTTATATTGCTGAAGAAGATTCGAAGATTTGTGCAATTTTCTCTCAAGAGCAAGAAATCGTTTCATGGCATTCTGACGTGAGTCTCCGAGATTAGGCACAGATTTAAACGGTAGACCAACAGAATATCTTCCATCTGTTGATATGCAAAAGGTCTTGTCATAAATGTCCCCGCAACTCTTCTCCTCTTTAGTCAATGGAAGAGCGGCAGGAACCGATTCCAATTCAAAAAACTGTCGCAGATTATCATCTCCTTGGGATGTTGAGCATAATGAGATATAGTTGTTTCCAGTCTCAGAACTGGAAACATTTCCTGAAAGTATCCATCCTAACTTGGAACTACAGGCAGTTGGTCCTGGATGATTTTGGAATCGTAGTTTTCCTGTATATAAAAATGGGGCTAGGTCTGCACCAATTACTAAATCAATGGGACTTGTTTTATCAAAATTGGGATCTGCTAATAAAGTATTCTTAAGATGAGGCCAATTATCTCTATTTATCAGAAAATTAGGTAAATCAACAGTGATTTGATCGAGTATTATGGATGAAATTTTGAATATTCTATCAGAAAAATGAGGCTTAAATTGAAGAAAAGTCTCACTAGCAGACTGCTGTATTGATTGGTTACCAATTCCAAAAACTGTGAGTTGGCTCTTTTTAACAGGAAGATTCAACTTTTCACGACAATTTTCTGTTATTAGACTTCTTTGAGAACCAGTATCAATCAAAGCTCTGCATGGATGAAACGATCCATTTTCTGCTCTCACTCTCACGATAGCAGTAGATAATAAGATTGTCTCATTGGGCTTTGTTGTATCACTGAGAAAACATGAAACGCTAGATTGGGCAATTGGGGCTTCAATTGAAGTGGTATTCAAAGGTTCGGGTTGGAAGGAATGCAAAAGAGTGTGATGTTTTTTGTTGCATGATTTACAATGCATAGTGATTTTACATGATGTTACTCTGTGGTTGGATCGCAAACAATTGAAACAAAGGTTATTGGTTTTGACTATGTTCCATCTTTCAAGGAGAGAACTTTTATGGAACTTGTCACATTTGAATAAAGGATGTGAATTTGTGCATAATAGGCATTTATCATCACCTTTTGAAATAGAATTATATACATGTGTTTGTTTCACTACAGATTTATCCTCTTTAGCATAACCTTTTATCGATTGCAAACTTTTTGCTTGTTTTTCAAGAAACATAATAAAATTTTCGTAGGATGGAAAGCCATCATCTATCAACGTCAATTCCCATTGCCTCTTCAAATCATCACCTATTCTTCTTTGTAGGAAATGTATTAGAAAGATATCAACAAGTGTATTTCTCTCCAAACCCAGTGATTTCAAATTTCTCATGGCTACATTACATATATCTAGTAGTTCGAAAATGGCCTTGGAATTTATCAGTTTTAAAGGTTTTAAAGTGAATAATTTTGTACATTGTGAAAAGGCAAGTTCTTTTTTGTTATCATATCTGGAGACCAATGTGGCCCAAGCATGGGCATAGTTTTCATCAATAACAGGAAATCCCCTAATAAGTCGTTCAGCGTCTCCAGTAACAGCTGATTGTAAATATTGCAGCTTTTGTGAATCAGTTAGAGCGGTATTGGAATCAATAGACAGAGAAAACAATTGCTTGAAACTAAGCCATTCGTTAACATCACCAGAAAAGGAAGGTAAATTAAATTTAGGAAGTTCTATTTTACTTGTGGTTGGTTGATTTAGATCATCAATTTTGCTTGAACTGGCTGTACAAGATACTTTATTGATATTCGCCACTAAATTTCTAAGATTATCCTTGTATTGCATAACTCTAGAAAAGTAATCTTCATCATCAAATTCAGAAAATGTTAAAAGATTACAATAAGTTTTTTCAATGTTAGATTTTATATCTAAAATATCTTTTTTAAATGTCTGTAAATTTGCATCATCCTTCGATTCAATCATCTTGAGCGAAATTTGCTCAAAATAATCCACTTGTTTGAAATGAAATTCAAGAATATGTAAAGTAGCTTTAAATTTGGCAGCCATCTTTAATCTTTGTTATTATTAATTTTAATAATATATTTCAAAAATGAATTATAATTATTTATATTTAAATAATTATTTAATAGATTTATTCCCGGGTTTCGGCACCAATGTTTTGTTTCCCACTTGGCAAATACGCAAGTAGGAAAATCAGAATGATTGTTTACAAAACAATTTGTTCTCGTTAGGCTTAATTGAATATAATGTTTATACTAGTTTAAAGAAATAAGTTTACTTATCTTGGTCAGGCAATCATCCCAAGCTTTACAAATGAATTTATTTTATTTTTCTTTACATTGAATATTTTAAAGAATTTACAAATGAATTAAAGCCGCAGCTCTGAAAGGAATAGTTCTCTGGTGGCGACGTGGCAAGAAGAATATTCGAGAAGGTGGCCAGCTCCCTCTGGCAGTCCGCCAGCTGGCCTCCCATTGGTCAGCGATGACGTAGCTCTCCTTCACCGCCGAGCGTACACCGCCGCGTGCTGCCTTCTGCTACCTATGTTAGAATAAAACGAAACATACTCCCCTCCTGTGGACGTAGTCCACACACAAGGCAAAAGAAAAGGATCACATAGTGTAGAAAGTTTTTTTTTTTTTAAGAAGAAGAAGAAGAATTAGAATGGCAGAAGTGCAATCTTCGAGATGGGTCTTATTAGATGATGTTGTTTCTCTGTTTGAAGTTCCACAACTCGGACATTGCCATCTGCTCCAGGTGACACCTTGGTGATGCGGCCAAGGCTCCACTGCATTGAAGGCATAGGAAAGTCTTTTACCAACACCAAATCTCCAACCTTCAGGTTGGAAGAGGGTTTTTTCCACTTGGACCGTTGTTGCAGATTGTTTAGATATTCCCTGGACCATCTTTGCCAGAAAACATCTCTGGCCTTTTGAATTAATTTCCATCTAGTTAAGTAGTTGTCATTAGGGTGGTAACTGGGCTCTGGGAGTGCTGTTAATGGTCTTCCAATCAAAAAATGTCCTGGAGTGAGAGGGTTGAAATCATTTGGATCCGAACTCATCGGATACAACGGGCGAGAATTCAAGCACGCTTCAATTTGACTTGTCAGAGTATTGAGTTCTTCAAAATTCAAAACTGCAGATTTTAAACACCTTAGGAGATGATACTTCAATGATTTAATTCCTGCTTCCCAAATGCCGCCGAAGTTTGGAGCAGATGGAGGTATGAAATGCCAAGTGATGTGTTCATTAGCGACATAACTTTGAATTGAAGAATCCTTTACAAGTTGATGTATATTATTCAAAATATTCTTAGCTCCTTTGAAGTTAGTAGCGTTGTCGGTGAAAATATCAGAGGGTTTTCCTCGACGAGAGATGAATCTTATAAAAGCAGCGAGGAAGGCAGGGGTTGACAGATCTGAAACTATCTCAAGGTGAATAGCCTTCGTTGAGAAACAAATGAATAATGCTATATATGATTTTAATGTTACTTTTGTTCTTATGACATTAGGTTTAGTTATAAATGGTCCTGCGAAGTCTATTCCTGTTTTGCTAAAAGGGCTTGAGGGTATGATTCTATGAATAGGCAGATCTCCCATGATTTGTTTTGACACTTGGCGTTTCGTCTTGAAACATGTCATGCAACGATTAATGAGCTTTTTTACTAGAATTCTACCGGATGGAATCCAGTACTTTTGTCGGATGGCACACAGAGTTAATTGGAGACCAGAATGAAGATGCTCTACG
Organism: Cordylochernes scorpioides; assembly: GCA_030710605.1. Taxonomy (NCBI): domain Eukaryota; kingdom Metazoa; phylum Arthropoda; class Arachnida; order Pseudoscorpiones; family Chernetidae; genus Cordylochernes; species Cordylochernes scorpioides. Next base: position 35,076,916 of record CP092870.1, read on the forward strand.
TGGAATTGTTGAACAATCAATTCTGTAACAAAATGGTTGTGAGGAAGAATTATTTGATGCTTCTCATTGAATTGCAGGTTGGATTTGCGCAGTCGACCTCCTACACGTAGAATTCCTGATGAATCAATAAATGGGTTTAAGGATAAAAGTTTTGAGTTTGATGGTAGTACTTTGCTTTGATTACAACATTGAATTTCAGTTTTAAATTCTGAACTTTGAATGATTTGAATAAGAGTTCGAATTGAATTATCGAGCTCATTAGAGGACAATTCTTTGTGTTTTATTTTGTCGCTGCTGTGTCTAGCATTGTGGATAAATCTTAGGAGCCATGCCGTAACTCTGCTCAGCTTCCTGAATGTTGAGAATTTAAAAATAAAGTCTAGAATAGGACAAGTAGTGAAATGAACAATCGGAACAGTCTTTCTTTTTTCATTACAAACTTCTTTTGGAAGTTCATATGTGATTGGTAGCGGATCTTGTAAACTTGAGTTTGATAGCCAATCAGGACCATTCCACCAAAGTGAATGGTTTACTAGTTCTGAAGAAGTTATACCTCTGGAGGCGCAATCTGCAGGATTATCCTTGGTAGACACATAGTACCAAGAAGATTGCAGAGTTAGTCGCTGAATTTCTGCAATCCGGTTACCAACAAAAGGTTTCCAATGTTTTGATTCAGATTTTATCCAGCATAAAACAATCTGGGAATCTGTCCACAACATTACTCGGTCAATCTGCAACAGCAATGAGCTGCAAATAGAATCATATAAATTTGAAAGGAGATGAGCAGCACAAAGCTCCAGACGAGGTATTGACGTTGCCTTCAAGGGAGCGACTTTTGTCTTGGCAGCAATCAATGTGACTTGAACATGACCAGATTTAAAACGAGATTTCATATAAACAACTGATGAATATGCAGATTCGGAAGCATCACAAAATCCGTGGAGTTCTAAAGAGTGTATAAGTCCCTTGCAGGAAATATATCTAGGAATTTTAATATGATTTAGCATGGCCAAATCCATTTTCACTCTCCTCCAATGAGAACACAACGATTCAGACAAGGGATCATCCCAATCCAAATCCTGTTTCCACAAAGTTTGGAACAGAATCTTGAAGCTAATGATCACCGGTGATAACCATCCCAAAGGGTCATAAATTCGAGAAATGTCCGATAACAATTGTCTTTTAGAATATACGTCTTTTAGTGAATTGACTGTAATTGTGAAATTATCCGTGGATGGATTCCAATTTATCCCAAGAATCTTAACAGATGAATTATCTCCGATTTCATATGAATCATGTGCTTTCAGCGCTTCTGGTACCTCTGAAAGAACCTCAGGGACATTTGACATCCATTTTCTTATGCAAAAGCCACCAGATAAAAGGATTTTCCGGATATCATCAATGAGAACTTTTGCTTCTTCGATTGTTGTTGCGCCTGAAAGTAGGTCGTCTACATAAAAATCAGTTTTTATGATTTTAGATGCCTCTGGGAACAGGAGTTCTTTGTCGGTGGCAAGTTGCATCAAGGTACGGATTGCAAGATATGGTGCACACGACATTCCATAAGTTACTGTGAGCAATCTATACTCCAATAAAGATTCCAATGGACTATTTCTCCAGAAGATTCTCTGAAAGTCGAGATCAGAAGAGTTCACTTTTATCTGTCTGTACATTTTCTCAATATCTCCCGTAAAAGCTATAGGATTAGTACGAAACTTCACAAGAATATTGAAAATATCATGCTGCAATTTTGGTCCAGTATAAAGAAAGTCATTTAAGGAGTAATTGTTGCTCGTTTTGCACGATGCATCAAACACTACTCTTAATTTAGTAGTGCTGCTCTGCTCACGCAGAACGCAATGGTGAGGTATATAATAGCACTTGTCTGATGGTTTGTCACGTTCGTTTTTCGGAATGAGCTCCATGTGGTTGAGAGAAAGATATTCCATCATGAAATCCTTATATTGCTGAAGAAGATTCGAAGATTTGTGCAATTTTCTCTCAAGAGCAAGAAATCGTTTCATGGCATTCTGACGTGAGTCTCCGAGATTAGGCACAGATTTAAACGGTAGACCAACAGAATATCTTCCATCTGTTGATATGCAAAAGGTCTTGTCATAAATGTCCCCGCAACTCTTCTCCTCTTTAGTCAATGGAAGAGCGGCAGGAACCGATTCCAATTCAAAAAACTGTCGCAGATTATCATCTCCTTGGGATGTTGAGCATAATGAGATATAGTTGTTTCCAGTCTCAGAACTGGAAACATTTCCTGAAAGTATCCATCCTAACTTGGAACTACAGGCAGTTGGTCCTGGATGATTTTGGAATCGTAGTTTTCCTGTATATAAAAATGGGGCTAGGTCTGCACCAATTACTAAATCAATGGGACTTGTTTTATCAAAATTGGGATCTGCTAATAAAGTATTCTTAAGATGAGGCCAATTATCTCTATTTATCAGAAAATTAGGTAAATCAACAGTGATTTGATCGAGTATTATGGATGAAATTTTGAATATTCTATCAGAAAAATGAGGCTTAAATTGAAGAAAAGTCTCACTAGCAGACTGCTGTATTGATTGGTTACCAATTCCAAAAACTGTGAGTTGGCTCTTTTTAACAGGAAGATTCAACTTTTCACGACAATTTTCTGTTATTAGACTTCTTTGAGAACCAGTATCAATCAAAGCTCTGCATGGATGAAACGATCCATTTTCTGCTCTCACTCTCACGATAGCAGTAGATAATAAGATTGTCTCATTGGGCTTTGTTGTATCACTGAGAAAACATGAAACGCTAGATTGGGCAATTGGGGCTTCAATTGAAGTGGTATTCAAAGGTTCGGGTTGGAAGGAATGCAAAAGAGTGTGATGTTTTTTGTTGCATGATTTACAATGCATAGTGATTTTACATGATGTTACTCTGTGGTTGGATCGCAAACAATTGAAACAAAGGTTATTGGTTTTGACTATGTTCCATCTTTCAAGGAGAGAACTTTTATGGAACTTGTCACATTTGAATAAAGGATGTGAATTTGTGCATAATAGGCATTTATCATCACCTTTTGAAATAGAATTATATACATGTGTTTGTTTCACTACAGATTTATCCTCTTTAGCATAACCTTTTATCGATTGCAAACTTTTTGCTTGTTTTTCAAGAAACATAATAAAATTTTCGTAGGATGGAAAGCCATCATCTATCAACGTCAATTCCCATTGCCTCTTCAAATCATCACCTATTCTTCTTTGTAGGAAATGTATTAGAAAGATATCAACAAGTGTATTTCTCTCCAAACCCAGTGATTTCAAATTTCTCATGGCTACATTACATATATCTAGTAGTTCGAAAATGGCCTTGGAATTTATCAGTTTTAAAGGTTTTAAAGTGAATAATTTTGTACATTGTGAAAAGGCAAGTTCTTTTTTGTTATCATATCTGGAGACCAATGTGGCCCAAGCATGGGCATAGTTTTCATCAATAACAGGAAATCCCCTAATAAGTCGTTCAGCGTCTCCAGTAACAGCTGATTGTAAATATTGCAGCTTTTGTGAATCAGTTAGAGCGGTATTGGAATCAATAGACAGAGAAAACAATTGCTTGAAACTAAGCCATTCGTTAACATCACCAGAAAAGGAAGGTAAATTAAATTTAGGAAGTTCTATTTTACTTGTGGTTGGTTGATTTAGATCATCAATTTTGCTTGAACTGGCTGTACAAGATACTTTATTGATATTCGCCACTAAATTTCTAAGATTATCCTTGTATTGCATAACTCTAGAAAAGTAATCTTCATCATCAAATTCAGAAAATGTTAAAAGATTACAATAAGTTTTTTCAATGTTAGATTTTATATCTAAAATATCTTTTTTAAATGTCTGTAAATTTGCATCATCCTTCGATTCAATCATCTTGAGCGAAATTTGCTCAAAATAATCCACTTGTTTGAAATGAAATTCAAGAATATGTAAAGTAGCTTTAAATTTGGCAGCCATCTTTAATCTTTGTTATTATTAATTTTAATAATATATTTCAAAAATGAATTATAATTATTTATATTTAAATAATTATTTAATAGATTTATTCCCGGGTTTCGGCACCAATGTTTTGTTTCCCACTTGGCAAATACGCAAGTAGGAAAATCAGAATGATTGTTTACAAAACAATTTGTTCTCGTTAGGCTTAATTGAATATAATGTTTATACTAGTTTAAAGAAATAAGTTTACTTATCTTGGTCAGGCAATCATCCCAAGCTTTACAAATGAATTTATTTTATTTTTCTTTACATTGAATATTTTAAAGAATTTACAAATGAATTAAAGCCGCAGCTCTGAAAGGAATAGTTCTCTGGTGGCGACGTGGCAAGAAGAATATTCGAGAAGGTGGCCAGCTCCCTCTGGCAGTCCGCCAGCTGGCCTCCCATTGGTCAGCGATGACGTAGCTCTCCGTACTTACACCGCTGCGCGCTGCCTTCTGCCACCTATGTTAGAATAAAACGAAACACTATGTGTAACCAAAAATAACCAGAACATATTTGTTTTATATTAAGTAATGTGTTATATAGTCTACAATTAATGTTGGAAATGTCTCCCACAGACTAAAAATATGGTTTTCACAAGACACTGCATAATGCAGACATATCTGGGGAAAATCTGATTTGGATAACGTATGGGTCGAAGACATTGTTATATATATGAAGGAGGAGTTTCACAAACATGGATAGAAAACATTTTACTATTTCATTCTGATAGGGGACTTTAGTAGGATATATTCGTACAACCTCATTTTTGAGAATGTTATTGGTGGGTGATCGATTTATTGCCTCATTCTGGAATAGGGTTTTGGGTGGGAGATGGTATTATGTCCTCATATATTCTAGAATAGGTTTTTGGTGGGAGATGGTATTATGGCCTAATTCTGGAGGAGGTTTTTAGTGGGAGATGGTATTATAACCTCATTCTGGAGGAGGTTTTTGGTGGGAAATGGTATTATGACCTCATTCTGGAGGAGGCTATTGGTGGGAGATGGTATTATTGCCTCATTCTGGAGAAGGCTATAGGTGGGAAATGGTATTATTGCCTTATTCTGGAGGAGGTTTTTGGTGGGAGATGTTATTATAGCCTCATTCTGGAAAAGGTTTTTGGTGGGAGATGTTATTATGGCCTCATTCTGGAGGTTTTTGGTGGAAGATGTTATTGTGCCCTCATTCTGGAGAAGGTTTTTGGTGGGAAATATTTTCTAATCACAGTGGCGGCAGGTTTCTCCAATCACAGTGGCGGGAGGTGGTGTTGCCGCCTCGGTTTCTCCAATCACAGTGGCTGCAGGTGGTGTTGCCGCCTCGGTTTCCCCATGGCAGTGGCGGCAGGTGGTGTTGCCACCTCGGTTTCCTAATGACAGTGGCAGCAGGTGGTATTGCCGCCTCGGTTTCTTCATGACAGTGGCGGCAGGTGGTGTTGCTGCCTCGGTTTCCCCATGACAGTGCGGCAGGAGGTGTCGCCGCCTGGTTTCCCCATGACAGTGGCGGCAGGTAGTTTCGCCGCCTAGATTTCCTAATGACAGTGGCGGCAGGTGGTGTTGCCGCCTCGATTTCCCCATGACAGTGGCGGCAGGTGGTGTTGCCGCCTCGGTTTCTTCATGACAGTGGCGGCAGATGGCGTTGCCGCCTCGTTTCCTAATGACAGTGGCGGCAGATGGTGTTGCCGCTTCGGTTTCCCAATAGTACAGTGGCGGCAGGTGGTGTTGCCGCTCGATTTTCCCAAAGTGGATGTTGACAGATATTTATGCCTTTTTGATAACGCCATGATGTTAGAGTCGGTTATGCTGTCCCCTCCAGTAGTTCTTGTATTGGTCGGTAGAGGTGTCATGATCAGTGGGTGTCACAGTCCAGGTAATGTGAGGCTAGGGCATTCAATTCCCCATAATAACCTCCCATAAGGTTTTTTTCTGGGGAGCCCTCAGCCTGCAAACACAATTTTGGTTAATATCATTGAATATTACTCCATTCATATATTTCTTAACTATATATTTATATTGTTGCATCATGGCTAATGAACCTATTTTATTTTAATTTGTAATATTATTTTTCATATATTTTAAATTCAAAATTATATTTTATATTTATTTATTTTATTAAACAGAATATATGTATTATAAACAGAATATATGTATTATAGAATCATCATTCGTATTTAGGTAAACTGTGTGACTTCACTGCTCTCTTTGATGTCAAAAAATAAATAAATTATTCTGGAGACTACTTAAAGTAGAGTTATCTCATTATTCCCTTATATAAATTTGTAGGATGGTTGAAACACGCTCTGGTAAGAAGCAAGACCCAGCACAGGAGAGAATCAAGGCTGAAGAGTCTGCCAAGCCGCAACCTGGTGCAACAATTGGTAGAGAGGCTAGTTCCGACCCTGTTGTCCTGAATCCCAACATCGACATCCCCAAGTATGATGGAACAGAAGACCCTCGCCCATGGATTGAATCTCTTGAAGAAATTGGCTTCCTGTACCATTGGGCAGACTACATTATCTTCCGTTATGCTGCCATGAATATGATTGGTAGCGCCAAAACCTGGCTGAACCTACACAAGATAAGTTTCACCAGCTGGGAAAATTTCAAGAGCCGCCTAATTGAGGATTTTGCCTCAGACGCCAACAAAGAAGAAATGAGGATGAGATTAAACAGGATGCAACAGTGGAATGAACCTGCAATCAGGTTCGCAGAGGATATCCTTGTACTGTGCAACAAGGTCGACCCCCAAATGGAAGAAGAGACTAAAATAAACTGAGTTATTGGAGGGTTAAAGAAAGAATACTCTTTTGCCCTTCACCTAAACCCTCCTAAAAATACCAATGAACTTCTTGAAATTTGTAAAAAGCTGGATTTGTTCGAAAAGAATTACCAAGAACGTGTGGAAAAATCAAAAGCTCTTTATAATGGACCACGCTCTCCTCGTCCCCATAAATCAAGAGCAATGGAAGAACGCTCCGTCATTCAGAAGACCATACCAGGACACCTCCAAACCCCAGGCCCCCGCTCCGAGGTACTACCAGAACACCTCCAAGCCCCAGGCCCCCACTCCGAGGTACTACCAGAACAAGCCTCTGCCCCAGGTATCTGCCCCTAGACGATCTTACACTCCCAATCCTGAGCCAAAACCGGTTTACCCAAGTAAAACATACAATAAGAGTCCAAATTCAAACAGGAATAGGACAGAAGACGGGAGACCAATATGTTTCAAGTGTAACAAGCCAGGACACGTAGCGCGGTATTGCAGAGTCAGGTTTGTAAGAATTGTGGAAGAGGACCCCATAGTTACACAAGACAAGGTCGAAGAAGAAATCCGAATGGATAATGGAACTGAGAAGTCGAGACCTCTGCTCTACGCTGACGTAAGTAATAGCACGTACTCTGGTATCCCTACAAGGAATAGATATGCCGCATTAGAAGATTTAAACTAAGCACCGCGCCTGGGTCCGTCAATCAAAGCAAGTCGACCATAAATGGAATTAAAAAGTTGGACCCCAAATATAAAATGAACATTAACGTGGATAGAATCGGTATCTGCGAAGCTTTGATTGATACAGGCGCCGATCTTAAAGTGGTCGACCTTAGTACAGCTCTTAACACAGGTCTTGAAATAATAAATCCTGATAAAATGTGCTCCGGACCCGATGGCAAAGAATTAGATATCGTAGGAAATATTATTTTAAATATAAAATTTGATGACAAAACAATTACACATCAATTTGTGATAATGAGAACACATTTGCGAATATTTATACTTGGACGAGATTTTCTTAAGAAAATGAACGCAAAAATTGATTGTCAGCGTGAAATAATCAAATATGACTTGACAGAAAATCGTGACGTAATCAAATATCAACAGAAGAAAATAAAAAGTGCAAAGGATGCCATTATATCAGAACTTTCTATTAAATTGATTAATGCATTTGCAGAAGCAGAGGATGGCGAATACATCATCGAGGAGAACCATAAAATGTTTCAAACAAATGGACTTCGACTAGCGAGAAGCTTAATAAATGTTGTGAATAAGGAAACATATATCTGGATAACAAACCCTTACCCTCAACCATTAAAAATATTAAAAAACCAAACATTGTGCTTTGGAAGCCAGCCAGCCGAAGTGAATCTTATAGAAGAAAGTGAACAAAAAGAGCATGAAGAACCCCAATTTAAGATAAACGAAAATTTATCATATAAGGAAAAGGAGCAATTGAAACAAGTTTTGGAAAAGTACGCGGATTTGTTTTCGTCGGGATTAGGAAGATGCAACTTAGCGAAACATCGGATTGATACAGAAGGCGCGAAACCGATCAAACACAAGCCGTATAGGGTGAGCGCGAAAGAGCGAGAAATCATAAAAGAGCAAATTGATGAAATGCTCAGAGACGGCATAATTAGACCATCCTCGAGTCCATGGTCCTTCCCTGTAATCTTGGTCAAGAAGCGAGATGGTAAGTACAGATTTTGCGTTGACTACAGAAAATTGAATGATGTAACAGTGAAGGATGTTTACCCAATTCCCAGAATTGATGAAGTATTGGATACACTTCAAGGATCTAAATACTTTTCAGCAATTTACCTTAAATCAGGATATTGGAAAGTAGAGGTTGAGGAGAAAGATAAAGAAAAGACAGCCTTCACTACAGCACACGGCCTATATGAGTTCAACGTAATGCCCTTTGGTCTATGCAATGCCCCTGCTACATTTGAGAGGAACATGGAAAATATGCTTGGTAATCTTAGATGGCAAATTTGCTTATGTTATCTAGATGACGTAATCATTTATAGCTCGGATTTTTCAACACATCTCAAAAGAATAGAAGCTGTTTTAAGATGTTTTCGCGAGGCTAATTTAAAATTGAACAACAAAAAATTCCAATTTGCTTTCGAGAACTGAAGATTCTTTGCCATATAACTAATCAACATGGTATAAAACCAGCGGAGCATAATATCAAGGCTATTAGAGATTTTCCTCGGCCCAAAAAGATAAAAGAAGTTCAATCATTTTTAGGAATGCGCTCAAATTATAGAAAATTTATCAAAGGGTTTTCAAAAATTGCCCTTCCATTAACCAGTCTTATAAAAAAGAATGTACCTTTTACCTGGACAGAAAATCAATAAAAAGCATTTCAAACCCTTAAAGTAGCATTGATAAATCCCCCAATCTTAGGGAACTTTGATCCGAATGCAATTACTTACATTCATACTGACGCATCTAACATCGGCCTGGGTGCAACATTAGTCCAAAAGTTCGGCGATAAAGAAAAGGTGATCTCATATTTAAGTCGAACACTGAGCAAACCTGAGCAAAATTATTCGACTACCGAAAAAGAATGTCTAGCTGTTGTGTGGTCAATGTCCAAGTTACGACCCTACCTATATGGAAGGCACTTCAAAATCGTAACTGATCATCACGCACTATGCTGGCTTAAGAATCTGAAACATCCGACCGGCCGATTAGCACGATGGGCACTGAAGATTCAGGAATATAATTTCGAAATTATACACAAATCGGGTAAAAAACATCTGGACGCTGATGGTCTATCTAGAGGACCCTTACCGGAAAACGAATGGGGCGAAAATTATGAAAGACTATTTCTGAATCAAATAATAGACGAAAATGATGATTTTATTGATAATATTAAGGAGAACCTTAGTGCAAACAAGCGTTCAAATACACAGAACTTCAAAGAAGAAAATGGGTGTCTCTACAAGAAAAATCCAAATCCTGAAGGTAGGTCATGGTTGCTGGTAGTTCCAAAGAAGAGAAGAAAGGAAATCATGAGTGAATACCACAACCATATGCTAAATGGCCATCTGGGCGTCTCGAGAACCACTTATCGATTGAAGAATAAATACTATTGGCCTTCCATGTTGAAAGATGTTTCTGAATTTGTAAAGACGTGTGCCACCTTTGCCAAAGTCGGAAAGGTTCAAATCACTTGCCTTCTGGACTTTTACAACCTAATCCCCCAGCTAACTACCCTTTTGAAAGAATCGGAATTGACTTTGTTGGTCCCTTGCCATCAACGAAAAGAAGAAGGAAGTGGATAATTGTGTTGACTGATTATTATACCAAGTATGCTGAAACAAAGGCAGTATCAGAAGCAACCGTGAAAGAAGTCTCTACATTTTTAATCGAACATATTATTTTACGTCACGGGGCTCCAAGATTTCTTATTAGCGATAGAGGTTCACAATTCACTAGCAATTTGATGAAGGAGGTAATGAAAATGTGCAATGTTAAACACTGCTTCACAACGAGATACCACCCCCAGACTAACGGACTAACGGAACGGCTAAATAGAACTTTAATCAATATGATCAGCATGTATGTGAACACAGACCAGAAGAACTGGGACGAAATCCTCCCTTTTATCACCCACGCGTATAATACCACGATTCAAGAAACCACAGGCTACTCTCCATTCTTCCTTTGTTTGGAAGGGAACCCATGTCCCTCTTAGACGACGAGAATATTCCAACGGACAGTAACATGGACGATTACGACGAATATATAGAAAACTACTTAGATAAAATAGCAAGGACGAGACAGGTAGTCATTAACAACACAGAGAAGACTCAGGAAAGAATGAAAAGAAACTATGACAAAAAAACAATGAGAAAATCTATGAACCAGGACATTTAGTGGCAGTTTGGACACCAGTCAGGAAAATCGAAAAATGTGAAAAACTATTGAGAAAATATTTTGGCCCATATCGAATATTAAAGAAGCTGTCTAACGTAAATTACTTAATTGAGCCGAAAGATAATCCTCGCCAAGACACATTGATTGTCCATGTCTCAAGACTCAAACCCTATTTTGAGAGAATTGATGAGGTAACTCACGAGGACGTGACGACCTCTGGAGAGGGAGAAGTGTTGCATCATGGCTAATGAACCTATTTTATTTTAATTTGTAATATTATTTTTCATATATTTTAAATTCAAAATTATATTTTATATTCATTTATTTTATTAAACAGAATATATGTATTATAAACAGAATATATGTATTATAGAATCATCATTTGTATTTAGGTAAACTGTGTGACTTCACTGCTCTCTTGGATGTCAAAAAATAAATAAATTATTCTGGAGGCTACTTAAAATAGAGTTATCTCATTATTCCCTCATATAAATTTGTAGGATGGTTGAAACACGCTCTGGTAAGATGCAAGACCCAGCACAGGAGAGAATCAAGGCTGAAGAGTCTGCCAAGCCGCAACCTGGTGCAACAATATAAATTCAAGACGCGAGACATCTACTTCTGGAGTGCCCAATTTTCCGGGATTTTAGGGAAAATAGATTTGGTCGTATTGGACAGCTTGATGAATTTGTAGACAAAAAAGAAAAGTATAAAAATTTTGATCAATTTTGTAAATACATATACAACTTTCTCTTGAATTGGAAAAAAAGAAAAGAAATCTTAAAAAAAAAAAAAAAAGAACTGCGATGCTTGTTCTTTGTTGTTTGTTTTTCTCTTTGGACAATTTTCTCTAGTTAATTTATGTAAAATAATGAATTGAACAGGATTGTATATAGCCGAATTGCTGTAATGCAGTGAAAGGTATTGACGCAAATATCCCTGAGTTTGGGATATCGCGTTTCATGATGTTAATAAAGTATAAATAAAGTATAAATATAAATATAAAAACATCTGTTGCTAATATAATCCCTTCGGTATAATTATTAATAAAAGACAAATCGCTGAGGGAAAAGTTTCTTTTATGTATATATCGGCAATACAAGCTTTCGGGCTCAACAGCCCTTCGACAGGTATAACTACGCTACTGAGATTTATCGAATCAAATCCATATCTATATTAATAAAAATGGAAATTTCATAAGTGGACATCACTAAAACCTTTCGTTACAATGCATCAATTTCGACCAAATTTTCAACATTTATGTAAAACGAGATGGAGCAGGTTTTGCTTAACATCAAAATATTTTTCCTAACTTTAACATACCTAACTTTGCTGTTATCGATAAAATACAAAAAAAAAATTCAACAGAGTTAAAGTGTTTACACTTTCAAAAGTGTTTACACTTTTGCGCTTCTTGGAAAATTAGTTTTAATCTTTTTATATATATTTTAATAACTTTTATACATGGTAAGATACTTTTATTTCATATTTTATACCAAAAAAAGTTGAAGCCTTACTTGATGAGATCAATTTTATATTTTAGATAAATTTTTAGGCTAATTTTAATTTATTTATTTTTTATTTTATATACAGATTATATATGATATTTATAACTTACGTGGTTAGTGTTTTTATAAGACTAAGGTTATTTATATTATTTTTTACAAAAAAAAGATTGAAATTTCATTAATGTGCTCAATTTTATGTCGTTTTTGAGGACCTTAACAAAATTTTTAATTAATTGTTTAGATATTTTAATAACAGATTATTTATGGTGTTTTCCACTTATATGGGTTGTTTCGTAAAAAAAAAAATTTGGGGTTATTTCTATTTTTTTTTTTCACTAAAAAGCTTGAAATTTCATTAATGTGCTCAATTTTATGTCTTTTTTGAGGACCTTAACAAAATTTTAATTAATTGCTTAGATATTTTAAAAGTAGATTATTTATGGTGTTTTCCACATATATGGGTTGTTTTGTAAACAAATTTTAGGTTATTTCTATTTTTTTCACTAAGATGCAAGATATTTTATTGATATGTTTATGTGATTGTCATTATGAGGCCCTTCTCAAATATTTCTTAAGAAATTTTTATTTAATTATTTAGATTTTTTAAATACAAATTATTTGTGGTATTTATAACATATAGGTGTTGTGTTTTTTAAAATATTTGGGTTTTGTTATTATTAATCGCAAAAAAGAGCAAGCAATTTCATTGTGTTCAATTATGGGTCATTTTGAGGTCCTTTTTTAAATTTTCTTATGGAATTTTTTAATTATTGCTTTGATCTTTTAAATACAGTTTATTTATTATATTTTCTACATATATGGGTTGTATCTAAAAATAGGTTATTTATATTTTTAAATAAGCAAGGAATTTATTTTACGGATTCATTTATTTGTCTTTTTGAAGTCCTTTTTCAAAATTTTTTAAAAGATATTTCAACTTATTTGATTAAATATTTTATATTTAGATTATTTATAGTATTTTTTAACATATAGGGGTTGTATTTTGTATTTCAGAAAATTATTTCTATTTTTTACCTCCAAAAAGCATGCTTTTTCATTGCCGTATCCAGCGGTTGGTCTATTTTTGAAGCTTTTTAATGATAACTGGTTTTGTACATTGATATTTTGGTAATAATATTATGATTTTAGTTTTTTAAATCTTTTTAACATATATGAAGGTTATTTTGAATAAAAAATTTAAAAATTTTGATTTTTACCTCAAAAAGACAGGAAATTTTTTATGCTTTGTTTAGAAATTGCTGGTATTGAAGCTTTGATTAATAACAAAAGCTTCAATACCAGCAATTTCTAAACAATTTTTCACAATATGCCTCGTCACAGCCGACGTTTACTTGGTAGGAATACGGCTGCTTCCAGGAGTTGTAGGTATGCAAAACAGAAGAAACTAAAGAATAAAGAAAAGGATGAATCTAAATTAAAACTTAATTCAAAATTAAGTGAAAGTTTAATCAGTGAAAGATTCAATGAACAAGATGAAGACATTTGGATTGGTGACTCAGGAGCTACTAACCACATTACAAGGAATGCAAGTTTTTATACTTCTTATAAGGATTTTCCTACCCAACAGACTGTTAAAGTTGGAAGTAATGAAAAATTGATAGCTTATGGAAGTGGAACTATAACAATTGAAACTTGTGTAAAAGGTAAATGGCAAACTCACTACCTAACTGATGTATGGTATGTTCCCAATTTCAGTCGTAATGTGATGTCATTACAGTCCACATTGGATAAAGGGTTTGAAATGAAAATGGATAAAAAAGGCTGTAAAATTTTTAAGACAACAACTGGAGAAGTTATTGTAGAAGGGAAAAGACTACCAGAAGGCTTGTATGGTATGTTAATAACAAGTATCAAACCTGAAAATGCTGCAGAAGTCAATTTAGCCAAAACCCAAAATGTCAATATGCTACAACTATGGCATGAAAGATTTGGACATCAAAATAAAAGGCATGTTCAAAAATGGCTTAAAGAACAAGGAATAGATGCAGCCATGGACAATGAACCTTGCGAGGCATGCATTTATGGCAAACAACATAGACTGAGTTTTGGATCAAGAGAACAATATGCTTCTACCCAACCTGGAAACTTAATTCATGTAGATGTATGTGGCCCTATGCAGGAGGTTTCGAAAGGAGGGATGAGATACTTTGTGTGTTTCAAAGATGATTTTACAAAATACCGATCAGTGTATTTCCTAAAAGTCACAAGTCATTGAAAAGCTAGAACAATTTCTCTTGGAAACAAAGACTACTGGACATATAGTGGAAGAAATTCTCACAGATGGAGGAAAGGAGTTTGTAAATAAAGAAACCTCAAAAATTACAAACAAGTATGGTATTAATCATAGGATCACAATGCCATATACTCCACAACAGAATGGTTCAGCGCGGAAAGGGAAAACAGGACTTTAATAGAAGGAGCTCGTTCAATGATATATGCCAAAAATATGAGCCTAAAGCTGTGGGCAGAGGCAGTTAACAGTTGAAAAAAAAATTGCATATTTATCGTCGGGCGGACGTGTTTTTGCAGCGCTCCGCGAATTCCGGTAAATATTACTTCAAATTTGTTTTTAGATTTGTTTTTGAAATTTAAAATCTTTTATACCTTACTTATATTATTATACATATAATTACCAACTCTTAAGTATACTTAAACAGTTTATATACAGCTGATTTGCATATCAGCAGACGGCGCGGCGCGACCGCTTGCCGCTTGTTAGAACAATATGGTCGATAAAATTGAAAAACGTACTGAGGAATGTAGGATTCAGCATAAGATCATCTCGGAACAAATTGCTGACACGTTAAAATCAAAGTACTCATCTACAAATAAAAGCATAAATCAAAATGATCTTACAATTGTACAGGGTTTGTTAAAGCAATTGAATATATTGATGGATACAATGGGAGATATCGCTGTAATCAATGGCTCTATCTGTGATAGACTTGGAAATCTGGACGAATCAATAAATAAAATATCTCCTTCAAGTCAATTTTATAATAGGTCATATGCTCAAGCTACGAGAGTTACTAGTGAAGACGATAAAATAGTTATGCAAAATCAAAACGTAACGGATAAAACTATAATATTTAAATCCAAGTTAAATGTTACCCCGGCTGAAGTATTAGGCGAAGTAAATAATGGTATTAAAAAGATGTGAAATGATAGATCTAAAGTCAAAATAAATAAAATAATAAAATCAAAATCTGGCGTAATACTTAAAGTTGATTCAGGTGAAAATTTGAATACATTGATTGAAGAGTTTAAAAAGATTGATGAGGTAAATCAAAAAGCATTAATTTATGCACCAAAACCACTAGATCCTACAATTGTTCTTAAGTCAATTACTAAATCTACAGATATTAAGGAATTGCCTTCGATTTTATGCAATATGAACCCAGAGTTAGAAGGTCGAGAGAAGAAGATAAAGGTTCTGTTCGCTATGAGATCAAATACTGATGTACAGGATGTTGTTCTCCGCATTTCCCCGGCAACATACCAAATTATGAAGAAATTACAACGTATATATACAGACATACAGGTTACATATATGAAGGATAAGGTGCTTGTACGTCAATGTCAAAACTGTTTTAGTTATGCTCATAGTAAAAATTCATGTAACATCATAAAATGTAAAAATTGCGGAGACAATGACCAACATGTTAACTGTCAATCCTTGCCCAAGTGCATAAATTGCTCTACACATCCTAAATATAGGAATAGCAATAATCATCGTTCTAATGACAAATTATGTCCTGTGTTCCTTCAACAAATGAAATATGAGATACAAAGAACATGTTATGCAGATTTAGATCATGATATTGTTACTTTGGATTAGAATAGACTTATTCTTGTTTTTTTTTTTTTTGGTCAATGTTCAAATTAAAAATTCTACAACAAAACACGCGGAAAAGCAATTTGGTTAATAATGAAATAAGGGAATTTATTTCTTAAGAAAAATATGATATGATTATAGTTCAAGAACCATATAGTATAAATAATGAAGTAATCTTTAATATGCGTTCAAAAATATATTATGCAAATATACCGGGAGTTCCAATATATACCGCAACAATCGTTACAAACCCTTTCTTATCATGTAAATTAATTAAAGAGTTTTCAAATTCATTTGCAACCACTATATCAGTACAAACTACTAAACGGCAAATTATTCTTTCAAATATTTATATACACCCTAATAAAATGGATACCTGTCATGTTCAATTCCTTGATAAATTAATTAAAAATTTTAACACAAATCCATTGATTTTAGCTGGAGATTTTAACGCTCGAAGTCAGATGTGGTTTGATAATATTATTAATCAAAACGGTAGAAGACTTCAACCTATAATTGATTTTCACAATATGCTCATACATAACAATCGAAACAAAACATGTCGAGGATTAAGTATAATAGATCTTACTATTACTAATAGTCATGCTCATGTACTTGTTAATGGATGGAAAACGTTAAATCTTTCGCAAATCACAGACCATCACGCAATCTCATTCGACATTAGTCTGGAAACAGAAAGTTTATTACATGAAAATAATTCTACATGGTATTTTCAAGAAAAAAGAGCCAATTGGCAAAAATATGAGCAGGCAATCAATGTGTCTAGGATAAATGAGGCAATAATGAAATTAGGTAAAATAGTAAATATAAACGATATAAACTGTGTAGTGTCTCTCATAACTGACATATTAATTGAAGCTGCATATGCATCTCTACGATTAAAACCAAAATATTTAAATAATAATCCATTTAATTGGTGGACGGATGAACTGGAACTTTTTAAAAATCATTTTAAATATGTTCGAAATCTATATTATCGGGGTAAACGGTCTAATAGACAGCTAGTTGATGAAAAAATGTATAAAGAAATACGAAATAAGTATATGAATATTATTGAAAAAACAAGAAATGTAAGCTGGAGGGTATTCCTGGAGGAAGTTGAAAATACATCTCCTTTTGGTAATACTTACAAAACTTTTAAACAAAAAAATACTCCTAGGTCTTTTGATTTACCAATTCTAGATGTATCTCAAGATGTGCTCGAATCAGAAATGAAAAATCTTTTATCTTCTCTATTTCCGATTCGCCGCCAGGAGGCCAAACTGCAAGCAGCACGTGCGTTCGCTCTCGGAAAATATACTTTTAACAATCTACTTTAATATTTAATGAACCTAATTTTAAAGATATAATTAACTTAGTAATACTATACCCCAAATATAACCTTAGCACTTTTTGTTAAATCTTACTCTTTTTTTCTAAAATCAGACACCAAGAAAAAAAGGATGAAATTTACATACATAGTACTTGCATTGTTGTTTATCGTTTGCATTAAAGAGCCTAAATTTCTCGTTGAGAAGTACGATGAATTAAAAAAACTATCTTACAATAATAAAATGTACCCATCCTGCCACCTTACGCTAACTCAAAAGTATTCTTCTGCCTACTTGATAAGAGTGATTGCCATTCTACTGATCATTGGTGGTGTGGAACTTAACCCCGGGCCCCCTACAAAAAAGCAAACAACTCTGTCGACTGTACAAACTACTGAGACAAAGGAAGCTATTGAAGATGATCTCAAATCTATTGTTAAACAAATCCACACAGAGCTAAGGACTTTAGGAGCAAGACTAGAAACTAGATTACAAAACATCGAACAAAAGTTCGAGGAATGGGATCAAAGATTGACCGTTATCGAAACTTCACAGAAAACATGCTTGGAATTAGCCACAAAAAAACGATTTAAGAATAAAAAGTCTAGAGGATCATGGTGACATGTTGGACAGGAAAATAAGGGAAAATAACCTTATATTCTACGGTATAAAAGGGCCCGAAGCCGAATACTCAGATAAAACTTTATGCAAATTAGTTACGGCGATAAATGAAAATATGCAAATACAAGTCGAATCGGAAATAATGCGTTGTCATCGGCTTTCAAAGAAGGCTAACGCGCCAATTTTGGTTGAAATTCCGAAACAAACCACAAGAATTGCTCTACTTAGGAATTCCTACAAATTCAGAGCTGATAAGATTTTTGTAAACAAAGATTACACTCTGAAGACCCGAGAACAACGCCGCTTACTGATTTCTAAGAAGAAAGAACTATCCGAAAAAGGAATACGCTCAAAATTAAGAGACAATAAGCTTTTTACAAATGGACAAAAATACGAAGTCGTTGACGGTAGAGTGGTTGGTGAAAGGGGCTCTACATTATAGCAGTCGACGCAGCCCCGAATTGATGTTGACAAATCAGAAACTTTACAGACACTACAAAATAAAATACATACAAATAAAGATTCACAAAAAAGTTTTAAGACTATTAGCTTTAAAAAACCAAAAGCTACGGTAAATACAATAATATGCTGGAATATAAATGGACTTTTTAGGTTGATCTCTGTTTTTCCACTTCTCGAGTACATTAAAAATTACGAGATCTTCGCTTTACTTGAAACATGGTGTATAAATATCACAAATATAACATTAAAGGATTTCCAAATTTTTGAACATCCGGCAACAAAGACCACAGAAAGGGGTAGGGGATCAGGAGGAATAATTGTGGGTGTCAAAAAAGGGGGACATTACAGGTTGCACAGTACAGAAAAGGATAACATCTGGATATCGATTTTCTTATCACAAAACATAGGAACCGACAAACCTACCACCTGCTTGATATTTTTATATCTCCCTCCAAACGAACTTTACCAGAATAACTTAGCTACATTAACTAAATATATGGAAAAACAGATAACTGACGGGAAAGAACTAATTCTAATTGGGGATTTAAATATTAGAACTGGAGGGCTCGGGGGACTGTATAATCCAACAAATCTTCAACTCTCTTTAGTTTCCGAAAGAAAAGCAAGAGATCTAATAATTTCACCACTGGCTGAAGGACTTCTCGAGTTTCTCGAGGACAATTCGCTGACAATAATCAATGGAAGACCAACAGGAGACAGAGAGGGAGCCTTTACATATGTTTCGGAGAGAGGCTCATCAACTATTGATTACTGCATAGTTTCACAAGGAATACTGGAAAAAATATCAGACTTCAGGATAGAAACCCAGATGTATTCAGATCACCTTCCTCTTATCCTGAAGATAATAGTCCAAAACACCTATGAAAATAAATCTAAGGTAGAAGAATATGGTGTTACGAGATACAGATGGACAGCTGAGGGAATTAATGCATTTAAACAGTAACTAAAGGAATTGCAAGTTGTAAAAATATCAAATCTCGATAGCTCCGTAAATACTTTCACTCAAAGAATTACTGAGGCAATGTCAACATCAGGAATAATTTACTTAACTAAGGGTGCCCCCGGACAATCTAAACCATGGTTTGACAAAAACTGTTACGAAATGAAAAAGCTAACAAAAGAAAGTCTGAAGGAATACCGTAGAACCAACAGAAAGGAAGACCTTGAAAGCTATGCTCTCCATAGAAAGAAATATCTCGGTTTATTAGATGATAAAAGAAAGAAATATATTCAGGAAAAACAAGAAATATAAAAAATTCAAAGTCCTTTTGGAAGACCTTTGCGCTATTTAAAAGAGCAACAAAAATTCAAGGAGAAATTACAGTACAGGAATGGCACGAATTTTATTGCGAATTAATGAGTATTGAGGAAAAAGAGAAGATTTGTAATATAGAAGTGAGGATCTTGCCGAGCGATCCAATACTTGATCCAGAGATAACTTCTGAAGAGATAGGCAGGGCAATCAGAGATTTGAAAAATAACAAGGCAAGTGGACCTGTTGACATCCCCAATGAAATAATAAAAGTACTCCAAGACTCATACATGGGTTTATTAGAACAATTTTACAATAGAGCTCTGATAATGGGACACTATCCTACAATATGGACTAAATCGATCATACATCCAATCTTTAAAAGCGGTGACAAAGATAACCCTTCAAATTATCGTGGTATAGCACTGATAAGTAATTTATCGAAACTTTTTACGACAATACTAAGATCAAGACTGAATGAATGGGTAGAAAGAAGAAACGTTATTCCAGAAAATCAGGCGGGTTTCCGAAGGGGTCGATCGTGTGTGGATCTGATATTCACATTGACCACTCTAATATAACTTTCACTGAGGAAAAAGAGAGGAAAATTATATGTATTTTTTGTTGATTTGAGAAAAGCATTCGATACAGTTCCTCACTCATTACTTTGGAAGAAATTAACCAATCTGGGCGTGAGCTATCAATTTATACATGCAATTAGAAATTACTACGAACAGGCGACTGTGGCAGTCAGATGGGGGGATCAATTACAGAAAATATTAAGATACATTCGGGTGTTTTACAAGGAGAGCCACTATCGCCATTACTCTTTATATTATTCATGACGGACCTGATTAAAATGTATGACAACTCAGATCTGACGAGTGTATACCTGCCGGAATTTGGTGATGTTCACCTGCTGATGTATGCAGATGATATTGCTATTATAGGGGAGTCGAGGATAAACCTCCAAAAAATATTAATATATTGAAAGAATATCTTGGTGAGAACTATATGACACTGAACGAGTCCAAATCGAAGGTTATGGTATTCCGCAATGGTGGTAAACCCTCAAGAGAAGATAGATGGTACTGGAATGGTGAACCTCTGATGGTAACAAGAATATATAATTACTTGGGATACCCTCTGGTCAGTACAACTAAAACCACTCAAGCCGCAAACTTTTTCAAAGGAAAAGCACTCGCGGCAATAAATGCTACAACCCCAATATTGGCAAATTCAAAAATTAATTCATTAAACTCTGCAATGAAACTGTTTGATTCTATTGTGATGGCTGTTTTGATGTATGCTGCTCCAATTTGGGCAACAGAGTATAAAGATTTATTAGACCATATACAAGATACATTTATTCGTAGGTTCTTGAATTTGCCTAGATATACACCAGGATACATAATAAGACCAGAAACAGCCCGCGTCTCATTAATAATAACAGCTCTGAAATTGACCTTGAAATATTGGCTGAGGGTGCTGAGTATGGATACAAATAGATTGCCTCGAATATGTTTCAATAGAATGAAGCAAATATCCTGTGCTACAGGTGCGCCCATCGGGTTTATAAAACAATTAAGCAATTTACTCAATAATAACGGATCCTCGTGGCTTACTTATTGTAATGATCCTGATTCACTAAGGAATGCTATCCCAGGAATATTAAGAACTGCGATAGAGCAAACAATACAAAATGACTTAACAAGAATAACCCAATCAAAGTTATATTCCCACTATAGAGATATACATACAACGTTTACCACCGAAGAATATTTCTTAAGTGAACTCCCTTTTCCTGTCATCAGATTAATCGCACAATTTAGAACCCTTTCAATTTTTTTCAGAGAACACCATCTGATTTTATTGAGGCGTGAAGACCTGAAATGCACTTTCTGTTAATCAGGAATAACAACGGAGTTGTTGCACTACTTATTTGACTGTGCTGCTCTGTCTGAGGAAAGACGAAAACTAAATGATAAAACGGGGCAACTTTGTCCTTCATTTCCGGCACTAATTAATGAAATATCAAAAAATAGGTATATAGCGATGGCGATATTTGGATTCCACAAGACTATATCCCGGAAAAAGGCCACACAGTGTTCTCCCCATCCATTGTGAACTGGCGAATCCTGTATAGGGCGAGAGGCCCTAAATAAAAGCTTTTTGTTGTTGTTGTTGTTGTTGTATCTTCTCTATTTCCGAATGACTGTCAATCTTCTGACACAAACTATCATAAATTAATCAGAGACAAGAGTTATACTTTTTCTAATGATAAAATCATTTATTTTGAAAATATTCAAATCTGTTCAATAATTAAAAAACTTTAAAATGGCAAGGCTCCAGGAATAGATCATATAAGCAATCAGATGATCAAAACGGCAGTTCATCATATATCTCCTGTGTTAACAAAATTGTTCAATGCTTGTATTGGACTTAATTATTATCCGGAGGCCTGGAGAAAGTCAGCAGTAGTGATTATAAAAAAACCTAATAAAGAAAATTATAAAGATCCGAAAGCCTACCGCCCTATAAGCTTGTCTTCTAATTTAGGTAAAATTTTTGAAAGACTAATTCATATTGAACTTTTAAATCATATTAATAGTAATAATGTTATGCATCCTGCTCAACATGGATTTACACAAGAAAAATCAACAATCTCTGCTTTACAAGAAATAACTAAATTAAGTCTTCTGAAAAGAGAAACAGAAAATACGGCAATAGTAACAGTGGACATCAGCGGAGCTTTCGACAACGCATGGTATCCGGCAATTCTCCAACAATTGGACAAGGCAAATTTTCCAGCGGTACTTATAAAAATAATTAATTCTTACTTTGAAGACCGGAGTTTAGAGTTTAAATATACTAATGTAAAGTGTATAAAAAAGATAAATAAGGGATGTCCCCAGGGTGGTATTATTTCTCCTATTCTTTGGAATATATTACTTAATGATTTCAACTTATCTTTTAACGAAAGTTTTGCTAGAGTAATTGCTTTTGCGCACGATGTGACATTTGTGGTATGGAGTTCAAACATCTATGATCTTCAGTATAATATTACCAAATGTTTAATAAAAATCAAAGCCTGGTGTGAAAAGGTAAAACTTTCACTAAGTCCAAACAAAACAGGTATACTCTATCTACATAACTATGAAAAATTGCCCATTAATTTTGATGGAAAAATAATTCAACCATCAGAAACTGTTAAAATTTTGGGAGTTATTTTTAAAAATCATAGACAAAGGAATAAGATTAATTTTGGAACACATGTTGACAATATAATTATGAAAGCTACGAAACTTTGGAATATATTATTCTCATTATGTGCACGTACTTGGAGCATTGATACTCGACGTAGATTGATCTTATATAAAGCTATGATACGCTCTACAATAAGCTATGCATCAAATATTTGGTTTCCTTTTATCACTGCAGCAAAAAGATCCAAGTTGAATTCTATACAATATCAAATTCTTATTAGATGCATTCATTCTTATAGGACTTCATCTTCTTACATCACACATATACTAGCGAAAACCCCTTTACTGTCCGATTATCTTGAATTATTACAAACAAAGTATAATATGACAAATTCTCTCACAGATCGAACACTCAAAAAACCCCTTCAAAAAGAATTAAACAAACTATATCTGGATCTAAAATTTAAGTTTTATCTTTCTCAATCTAATGAACTGTTCAAGAAATTATTTCCAATTGCTGTCCAAAATTTCATTTCTTCTGATAAATTCACTACTTTATTCTTAACTGGCAAAGGACCCTTCTTAAGTTTCCTATTCAAACTGAATGCTATCAATGATCCAACATGTGAATGCCGCTTAGATGTTGAATCACCAGAGCATCTTCTTTTATCTTGCCCTCTGACTAATCAAATTGTATGTAGATACTTTGAAACATTACCAAATTCTCTTTGTGTATATACTCTATCTTATGAGAACTTTGTTAAGTTTAGAACTATTTGTACAATAATTTACAAAACAACACTAATCCATCGTGTAAATAATTAATCATATATATGTAAATAATACTAGCACAGCACAATAGTCCTTTGGACTTCGTGCTTTTGTAACAATAAATAAAAAAAAATAAAAATAAAACTGCTACATATGTTTTGAATAGAACAGGACCAACACAAATTGAGGGAAAGACACCTTATGAACTATGGTTTGATAAAAAACCAGCTGTTGATCATCTTCGAATATTTGGAACTGAATGTTTTGTTCATGTGCCTGATGAAAAGAGAAGGAAGTTAGATGCCAAAAGCGAAAAAGGTATTTTAGTTGGTTATTGCAGTAACAAGGATGGGTATCGAATCTGGATACCGAACTCAAACAAAGTTGTCACAAGTAGGGATGTAATATTCAAGGAAACTATACCAACATTTAGCCTTGATATTGAAAAGAGAAATAAGAAACTTTCAAGTAATCAGATTGATGAACAAAATGATACTCAAGATATTGAGAAAATTGAAAGCAATGTTCAAACATCAGACGTATACAATCTAAGAGATCGATCAAATATATCAAAACCTCAAAGGTATATTGATGCTGAAATAAATATTGCAGAAGGTCTTGAACCCAAGACATACAAAGAAGCAATGGATTCTCCAAATGCACAGTTTTGGAAAGAAGCAATGAATGAAGAAATGAATTCTTTAACGGAAAATGATGTATACGAATGCACAACATTACCACCTGGCCAAAAACCAATTGATTGTAAATGGGTATTAAAGACCAAATTGAATCCTAAAGGAGAGATTACAAGATATAAGGCAAGACTGGTGGCAAAAGGGTTTGTACAAAGGAAGGGTATAGATTATGAAGAAACATTTAGTCCTGTGGCAAGACATGACACCATAAGAACTCTTTTAGCAATTGCTGCTAATGAAGACTTAAAATTGGTACAGTTTGACATAAAGACAGTCTTTCTATATGGAGACTTACAAGATCAAATTTATATCAAACAACCTGAAGGATTCAACAATGAAACAGATCTTGTATGAAAATTGAAGAAAAGTCTCTATGGACTCAGTCACCAAGATGCTGGAATCAGAAAATAGTCAATTTCATGAAAGAAAGATGTCTGAAGGAAAGTACAGCTGACCCCTGTTTATTTTTCAGAAAAACAAATGATCACCTACTCATTATTGCCATATATGTTGATGAAGGAATCATTGCTGGTACAAATGAACAGGAAGTAAAAGAATTTTCTGATGAACTAATGTTTTCATTTAAGATCACAAGTGAACCATTAAATTACTTTTTGGGTATTGAGATAGAGCGGCAACCGGATGGGTCAATCTTTATAAATCAAAAGGCATATATAAAAAGAATTCTTGAGAAATTCAATATGTCTCAAGCGAATAAAGTGGGAATACCAACTGATAATTCTACTGTTCCTGGGGAAGCAGAGATTCTAGAAAATGTTCTCTTTCGTGAAGCGATTGGTAGTCTGATGCATCTGAGCTGCTTAACAAGACCCGATATCATTTTTGCACTGAATAAAGTTTCTCGAAAACTTTCAGCACCAACAATATATGACTGGGAAGCAGTTAAACGAATCTTCAAATATCTACTGGGTATGAGGAACATTTGAAATCTGATTAAGGGGAAGTGTTGAAGATATTAATCTGTGATTTTAAATGTTTCCTTTTGACCAGTACTTTTGTTTTGTTTTTGCCTTTTCCTGATATGTTTCTTTCTTCTTTTTCATTATTATTTGTTCTATATGTAAAGCTTTGTTTTTTGATACTTGAATAAACAAATTCAAGTTTATTATATTTCTGTGTGCTTTTAAAGTTAAAACACAACAGTTTTTGAAAGCTATTTGGTTACTTAGAATATTTTTCTTTTCAGAATGCATTCTTTCATGATTTATATATACGAAGTCTTTTTCCATCATTTAAAATATCAATATGCGTATGGTAAATTTAAATTAAGGATACTCTACTTAGCGCGGTATTTGTCATTAGCCCTGACTGTAAAAAATTTAAATAATCTTAAATTGTTGATATCTTGTGATTATCGTTGAAGCGATGTTGTGATATATTTAACAACAATTCTTTCACAAGAATAAATTCTTTTTTGATGGGCTAAATATGGTTAATAGTCCTTAGATGACATTATTGCGTGTGTGATGAAAATAAACAGATTGCCAGTAAATTTATGTTACATATTTTATCGATAGATGGCAATTAAATATATAAATTTAATTTACTAATATATATTTGTTATGAAACCATATTCGTGGAGGAGCTTCTTTCGATCCAATACCTTGAAATTATATGTATGTACCTCTACAGACCTATATGCTTATGTCCATAGGTTCACTAGACACCCCTAAGCTGCCTTCCATAGAAAATTCAGGGTATATCCCAAACCAATCCAATAGTAGAGCGGTCTAGAGATTAATTTGGCAAAATCGCTGAGAGGG
This sequence comes from Cordylochernes scorpioides, assembly GCA_030710605.1. Lineage (NCBI taxonomy): Eukaryota > Metazoa > Arthropoda > Arachnida > Pseudoscorpiones > Chernetidae > Cordylochernes > Cordylochernes scorpioides. The sequence continues at coordinate 35,103,102 of CP092870.1, forward strand.
TTCACTATTGATGAGCCAAGCCCTCTCATTCAATACCTTATATCATTGCAGTAAAGTCTGTAGAGATAATATTTGATTTTTTTATCGAAAGAAAAACATTGCCAGTAAATTTATTTGTTATAAATTTTACCTTAGTGTGTAAATGATAATATTTGCCAATTTTTTAAATAATACGGATGCCCTACACCATTCTGTAATGTTTTCCTTGTATATCTTATGTAATACTGACATTGATTTCTTTGTTTCAGTCGAGGAGGAGGCGGAGACCGAGGAGGTCCTCATTGAGGTCAGTCTAACCTTATAGTATTCCTAGTCCTAGCTATATCTTAACATTATAGTTATATATGTCTCTATAATCTTTACTCCTATTTATTATACCCCAATTTTTTTAAGAATCGGAGTGAAGCTTCAAACCATTAGAAGAGTAAAATTTGAATTTTTGGGGAAAAATCGGATTAAATTTATTTTATTTATTTATTTGATCAAGGATTAAACGGTTTCTTTAAGTTTGAGAGAAAAATATTCTAATTAACGGTTTGATTTTGTAGAGTAAAACCTAAGAGACAACTCCAATGCTAAATATCGATAGTTTTAGTGTGAACCTTGACAACCTGGCAAGGTCATGGAATTGCTTATGGCCAAATCTGTGAGAAACTAAGTCGGATGAAAAGGCTATTGTTATCACTTGAACGACTAATTATATACCAAGATTCATAAGAAATTTACTCTTAAAGATGTGTTTGATACTGATGAGTTTGGAACTTTTTATATTGATTCTTAATTAATCTTTTGTTTATAAGAGTGAAAAGTGCCAAAAGGTAAATTGCTGAAAGCGCTCAACAATTTTATCATGTAAAATTTGTAGAAAATAAATTTACTGACAATGTATACTGCAATGATAAAAGTCATTGAATAAGCCCTCTCATATAATAACTTGTATCATTGCAGTAAGGTCTGTAAAGATAATATCTGATACTATTTTTAAAAAAATACATTGCCAGTAAATTTATTTATTACAAATTTTATCGATATGTGGAAATTTAATTTATAAATTTAATAATGTGAAAATTCTGATGTGGCACTGGAAAAAAACACCTCTCTTGTAATAAACACATTTTAATTCTTAGATATGTTTCAAGAATAAATATTCATTCACTTGTAAAACTACAATTCTCAACTAAAATCTTGTGCATCACCAGGTGTTAAGTCTTTGTGTTGTTTCTAAGAATGACTACCAGTCATTAAAATCCTAGAGAAAGATCATTCTCAGCCTTTCTAATAATATTGAACTTTTATTTTCTTATTTGCAAATCTTAAATCTCAAAAGGGTTTATTTACATATGTACATTTCATAATGCTTCTTTGACTTTATCTTCTTTGATTTTATCTTCTTCCCCTTATCCTCTTTAACTCTATCTTCTTTGACTTTATCTTCTTTGACTTTATCTTCTTTGACTTTGACTTCTTTGACTTTAAACTTTAACTTCTTCTTCTTTAAACTTTAACTTCTTCCTCTCCGCGACTATACCTTATCCTCGCCTCTCTTCTTGCCGCCGTTCTAATACCTTATCCCCCCTTCTTATCCTACCTTCTCCTCGCCGCCGTTCCTTTATAGTCGAAAAACAGTCACGTGGGCGCACTCTGTGGAGTACTCTGCGGCGTATCCCGTGGCGCACGCCATCTAGAGCCTATATCCCTAACCATTCTTAACATATCCCCACCCTCTTTGTGTGAGCACAAAGAGTTAAAAGGGCTATATCGTCTTCTGAGGTCACTTCTAAGGGGTAAATCTTTTGTATCGGTCCCATCAAAATACCCCGCATTGTTTTTACTCTTGCCACTCTGACCTTTCCATCCCTGCCAAGAGACCTTTCCATCCCTTGCCATTTTGCCATTGGCCAATAGAGCTGGAATCATGGTCGTTACTAGGCCTTCCCCTTGGTATGATGGGCGTCCACACAAGATCCAGCCAAAAATAGTCTCTATGGCTGTTCGCCCTAATTTCAATTTTAATGTTCTACCTGTCAGGCATTCACCGAAATAATCACTCCCTATTAAGATATCAATCTCTTTGTTTTGAAAATCTTCGCTATTAAATTCAACGTGGTGAGAAATAAGCTCTTCCACCCACTGACCCATGGGAATGAAGGTGGTCCTATTGCAAATGGTCTTTTCTCTTCCAGGACATCAATACCAATATTATTTCTTTTCCTGATGTTTTCCAGCGCTGGTGATCATCAGTAGTACCTCACTGGAGCATGTTTGGTTAGCGATTGATGTTGAAGGAGCTTCCAGGTTATCCTCTTTTACATCTGCTTTCTTCTCGTGTATTTCTTCTCTTATTCTTGAACACATCAGTTCTACGTGTCTGCCCTTACATGCAAAACATTTAAATCCACTTCTACAATCCTTTGCCATATGTCTCCTCCCTAGGCACCGGAAGCAGACCTTTGCCTTCGAAGCCTTTTGTCTGCGTTGCTCCAGCGTCATCCGTTTAGCTCTGTTACAATTCCTCGACCCATGGTTAGGCATATCGCAAAACCCCCAACTCTCGTTGTCACTTTGGTTTAAGAGATTTGCCACTGTCGGGGATGTTCTTCTCTGGATCTCCTTTTCTTGCATCTTTTCTGGCCTTTTGAAGCCAGCTCGTACAAATTCCAGCCGCTCAGCTCCTCTAATTTATTCTTTTATAAATTTTAAAAGATTATTCAATCGCTGTGAGCTGTTAGGTTCTTTGGTGTTATCCTCCGACTGGTATCCTGCCTCTGGTCTTCGCTGCCATATCTTCAGTACATCATCAGGCAGGCTGGATTCTACCATTGGGTATAGAAACACTGCATTCTGATCGGTAGTCACTTCCAATGACTCTAACGATCTCAGTGAAGCCATAAGTGGGTCATACAAATCCGCCAATGTTCTCCTTTGAGAACTTGCTTTCTCTACAATCAACTCAAGTAGTTGTCTGACGTACATTTCTGTTAGTAATACTTTGTCGCCGAATTTTTCTTGTAGAGCTTCTATGGTCTTTGCATAATTGGCCTCGGTGACGGTATACCCTTCTCGAAATATTTGGGCTCTTGAACTTATGAATTCTCTCGAACTGCTCCCACCATGGCACCCATTCCCTCAAGGTTCCGCTTAACATCAAGCGTTCCAACTTGGGTAATTTGTATATCCTCTTTTCCGATAATGCAGAAGTATAGCCATCTCTTTCCCGCTGATTCGTTGCGATGGATTCCAACGCGTCTTGTACCTCTACCTCCATTCTGGTCAGCATACGCTTATACGCATCGCAGCCTTCCAATTCAGCCGAGAATAGGTCTTCCGAGGCCTCTTCTTCTAAAAGTAAGGTCTCGATATTTCCATTCAAAGTTTCTACTCTCTGTTCTAATCTTTTTAGCTGCTGGTGTAATGCTAATATCTCCTTTCTATTCAAAGGATCATCCTCTATTATCCTTTTGATTTCGGCCACCTTCTTCGTCATTAATCCTCTAAAAGGAGATCTCATCTTCCTTAGGTTTTCCATCTTCTCTAGGATCACGTCCGGCTCACCAATTTGTTAAGTCTTTGTGTTGTTTCTAAGAATGACTACCAGTCATTAAAATCCTAGAGAAAGATCATTCTCAGCCTTTCTAATAATATTGAACTTTTATTTTCTTATTTGAAAATCTTAAATCTCAAAAGGGTTTATTTACATATGTACATTTCATAATGCTTCTTTGACTTTATCTTCGTTGACTTTATCTTCTTTGACTTTATCTTCTTTAACCTTATCCTCTTTAACTATATCTTCTTTGACTTTATCTTCTTTGACTTTATCTTCTTTGACTTTGACTTCTTTGACTTTAAACTTTAACTTCTTCTTCTTTAAACTTTAACTTCTTCCTCTCCGCGACTATACCTTATCCTCGCCTCTCTTCTTGCCGCCGTTCTAATACCTTATCCCCCCTTCTTATCCTACCTTCTCCTCGCCGCCGTTCCTTTATAGTCGATAAAACAGTCACGTGGGCCCACTCTGTGGCGTACTCTGCGTCGTATCCCGTGGCGCAAGCCTATATCCCTGGCCATTCTTAACACCGGGATAGAATTTTTCAGAGTGGCTTGAGGAATCTTGAAATAAATCAAAATCGAAAGATACTTTTGTTATGCGGATGCTATACATTGTGTCACAGCTGTTTGGAAAGCCATCAAAACAGAACGATCTCAAATTGTTTATATAAACAGGAATTTACCCAGTTTCTGTATCATCTGTGGCAGAGCGCCATCTAGTAGAACAGAAATCAACTACTCTGGCGCTCTGCCATCTAAAAAGCTCATATGCTCGTGGTCAGGATATGCCTTTTTTAATTTTAATATCAAACACCTTACCATTATTTTATTCATTTTTTTTTCACATAGATATTTAAGAAGGTTATGAAAAGTTCAAGAAATCGTTAAGCTAGACAAAGAGTTAATCACAAAAACAAAGTCAACTTGACATGGAGGATGACATAGTTATTCAGTAGCAAGACCGAGAAAAAAGAAATTGCTTAAGAAAACGGCCTCTCCGACCTTTTACCGGCTAGAACACAGGCATTTAAAGCCGAGAAGAAACAATGAGTATTTTTCAAATACTCATTCAAATCCATTAGGAAAAATCATTGTAGAGGAGAAAATAATTTCTTCCAATATTTCAAAATATTTATTATAAAAAGTATGGAGTTTTCAAGTATTTTGCCACCATAACTAGTCTTAAATAGAAAGTTTACAAAAAGGATTCCCATCACTTTGTTAATGGATAAATGTATCGTTATCAAAATGTAGTATGAAGTTATTGCAATGATGTGTTTTCAAATCTTTTAATTGAAATTTCTCTTTTGTGAACAAATAAAAAACCCGCTTATAAAACACTTTTGGTGTATATAGTGGCCAGAAGATTTTTATAACTAAGTTTTATATAATATAGATTGAATTTTATATAATTAAATGTTTTTGTTAATGTTTAAAAATTGTTTAAATATTAATCTTCATTATATATAGACATATTCAATCTCATATTCTTCGCAATATGTGTTTCTTTAATAATTTATTTAGAAAAAGTCTGAGGGCTTTTAAGTTTTAAATTACTGTCTATCAGGGACGATTTTCATTCTAGTTCTCTTTATATAGATATATATAGATAAATAACTCGAAATTCAAAATTAATAAAAATACAAAATAACTATATTTTTATTGAGTAAAAATATCAGGCCTTTTGGAAAAAGTATCCTTTTGGACGCCAGATATTTTTGCTCAATATTTCTACAAGGGATTATTTTATTGAGTATTTTTATTATAAATAAAAAGGGAACTTTTTTAATAAACGACACTTTTCTCCTGGATTTATCAATGTCAAGTCGAGCAATATAGACAATTTGTAAAAAAAAACAAATGATTACCTGCCTGGGCGTATGAGAAATTTTCCCTTCTTTCATTGCTTAAATAAGTTTGCATAAATCTTATTAAATTGATGAGAACGTTGCCTATATCGAGTTTTTTTATAATTGCTGGCCAACATGCGCTGTCGAATTCGCCTTCTATATCCACTGTAATCAATGAAGTCAGTTCTCCTTGCCTGTGTTTCAGTATGGTTTCTATTATATCTTCCATTGCACTGTTCATTGATTTATGTTTGGTAAATCCGTGTGGCCTTGCACTCATAAAATATTCTCTTCATAATATTTATTGATTTTGTTTTTAATTATGTTTTCGAAAAAATCTGAAATATTTGACGTCAATGAGATTGGTCTCTAGCTTTTGCTTGTTTCATAGTTTATTTTATAAGGTTTTGGAATTATCTTTACAATAGAGTTTTCTATATATCCAGATAAAATAACGTAATTCGATACATTTGTTGATTATTTGTAGCAATATCGGGATTGAAAGTGCACAAGCGTATTTGATCATAATATTACTGATGTCATCTGGACCTGGTGCTTTATTGATATTTATTTTTGAAATAATATTTTCAACATCTTTTATTTATATAAAAGCGTTATTTTGGTGTATATTTTCTAATAAAAATGTGTTTCTTTTTATCTGAACGTACATCATATCATCTGGAAATAAATCATTCAATAAAGACTCTTCATTTTATCTTTCTTTAAAGTATCTGGTATATATCAATTATTGATATTGGATGAGCTAAAAGATTTGAAAATGTTATAAGCGTTTCCAAAGGGGTTGTTTAATTCATTTGCAACAGGTGCATAATGGGGTTAAAACACAGGTTGCATAATACAACAGGTTTCTGGAGATGAGTTTCTTTTTATTTTATTAACGCAATCCCGAGCTTTCGGGCATTTCTGCCCTTCTACAGGAGTACATAAAAACGAATAACGAATAAAATATTTGTTTCATGCAAATGTAAAGGTTTTGTAAACTCGAAAACTCTATGCTGATAGTATAAGTTTCTAATATAATGATAATCGTTTTCCATTGTATTCAAGATTTCCATTCCACCACTTTATATTAGATATATGCTTGAAAGAGTTTGATTTGATTTCGAGAGACAAATAAGCTGCCTCACTAATTATGTCCCCCTGTCAATATGCGTAGTATTAGATGCCCGAATTATTTCTCTCGACAAGTTATGAATATTAATATAAGGCAATAACGCGCCGTCTATAAATAAGAAATAAAAGCATTTGAATCACGAATGTTTCTTTTTTCACACATAAATCAAACTTCTACTGTCTTTTATGCGATTAAAATATATTGGGCGGGCCTGGTTCATCACATTTTTTATGGCAGAAAGGACAGTAGAAGTTTGATTTTTGTGAAAAAATAAACAGACAATGCTTTAATTTTTTTCTTAAGTTATGTACATCTTAAATTGATATCTTATCCGTAAATGTTTTCCGGTTGGCATCTTTTTTCTATGAATTTCCATGTTGACTTTTGCCCAATTCTCTGCATACTAAAATTGTATCAAATGTCGAAGGGTATTGTTACATGATCGGAATTCCTTGTAAAAGTTTAAGTGCTTTAATATTTATTTTATATTAGAACATTTATATAAAGGCTGTTACTGATTTCAAAGAGAGAGAGTAAAATATTTAATAGATTTACGAGGTTATAGTTAATTTTTAATTAAATAGTATATATAAGCATATAATCAAGGTATTTAAATTCTTTATTTATTTATTATCATTTATAAAGCACGCGATATCCGTTGTTAGAGTTCATTATTATTATTTTAATGTAACTCTGTGTATATATGTTTTATTGTATTTGACCAAGAGTGCCTGGTCACGTGTGTATGTTTGATTGTATATATAGTGTGTTAAGGTGTGTTAAGTTGAGCTTTGTGAGACTGGTGATTTCACAGTAGTTAGAGCTCGGAAAACCCGCTTCATTTAGGACAAGACCTCGGCGCTTACTATACCTCTAGGCGGAAGAGTAAAAGGAAGGAAACCAGCCAGAAGAAGATCGGCTAACATTTTGGTCCCTCGAGCCGGATCTAGGCTAAGGTTAAAGTTATAGAGGTTAAAGAAGTTGAAGAAGCCTAAAGAGGTTAAAGAAATTGAAGAAGCCTAAAGAGGTTAAAGAAGTTGAAGAAGCCTAAAGAGGTTAAGAAGTTGAAGAATCCTAAAGAGGTTAAAGGAATTGAAGAAGATAAAGATAAAGAAGGCTTATGCAAATTTAAGCAAGAGTAGAAAAAAGAAGAAGTTATGTAAATAAGTTTTTAAGAAAGTTTTGCAAATTGGATTAAAAAGATAAGGCCGAGGTATAGTGCGTTAAGGGATAAAAGGTTAAGTTAAGATCAAAAGGAAAGTTTAGAATGAAGCGAGCATTAAGAAGTAGAGCCGTTAAAAGAACGATTATTTCCAAGTTGATCAAAAAGGCAGAAGCGGAGTTGGATGAAGAAACTCCTTCTGAAATTATGGTAGGAACGAATTATACACTCATCGAAAAGAATATAGCAGATCTTCGGGAAGAAGATGAGTTGATCTGGAAGTTGATGCTAGAAGATAAGGAGAATGATGGCAGGGTGCTAGAGGAGGAGAGGGATACAGTGATCCATTATTATGAGAAGTGGATAGATCTTGAAATTAAGACAAATCACTTCCTCAGCTCTCTGATGAAGGATACGGAAGCCCTCCATGGTGCTAGTTCGAAAAAGGGCTCGCTGCCTGGAAAGGGAGTTTGCCGACTGCCCAAATTGGATATGAGGATCTACGATGGAAGCAGTTTGGAATTCAGGATGAGTGAGAAGCCAAGGGTTGTAGGAATTACCTTGATGAAGGGAGTTGATCCAGCTTCTGTTAAGGAAGATGCTGGGATTGTGGTATCATCCGAGCAAATGGTAGAAGAGACATCCAAGCAGATTGCCGTTGAAGAAAGTAAAAAGGCTCAAGTAATAAAAGGGCATTTTGCTGAAGACGGTGAAAAGGCTCAAGTCAAGAAGAAGTCTGTTGTAGAAGTTGACGAAAGTCATAGGGCTGAAGTTAAGAAAGAATCCGTTGAAGCAGATGGAGAGAAAAGGCTGGATGTGGAACAAGGAATGGATTCAAAGAACACTGAAGAAGTGAAGCTGCTATATGCAGAACAAGGTACTGATTCTAAGATGGCAGAAAAGCTATATGCAGAACAAGGTACTGATTCAAAGATGGCAGAAAAGCTAGATGCAGAACAAGGTACTGATTCAAAGATGGCAGAAAGGCTAGATGCAGAACAAGGTACCGATTCAATGGTGGCGGAAAGGCAAGACGCATATTTAGAGAATGGGAAAGACTCAGAAGCTGAAACCAAGGACAATGAAGTAGGGGATTCTAAAACTGCAATTGAGGATTATGAATCGGTGAGCAATTCTAAAGCGGTAGCTGACGGCGCTGATCAAGTGGAGATTTCAGATGGTGAGGAAAGAGTTGTCAGAGTTCCAGCATCGAGGAAATTGGTGGAAGCGGGACAGATTGGAGATGTGGAATTTAAAGTAAAAGGATACTATTTGCTCGATCCCCCTGTATTTGAGTGTGGGTCCAAAACGACGCCTATACGGCCAGTGTTTGACGACGCTTCCTGTCGAGGACGCAACGGACTCTCGTTGAAACGATATTTGAGGAGGAGACCCAATCTACTGAGGAGAATCCCTGAAATAAGAATGGAATTTCGGGAAAATAAATTTGGAGTTTTGGCCGACATGGGAAGATATTTCCGGATGATCGCCATCAAGAAGAATGATTGGGACTACCTCAGATTTCTTTGGAAGAAGAAGATGGACAACTGATGGTTTTTGGGCGGGAAATCGTTGTAGACGATTTTAATTAAGTGCCCCGTACCTCAAAATCCGGAAGAAAAGGAAATGGTTGAATGATGATGCAAAGGATGGAGAAAGTAAAACGCTTTCTAAACAGGGTTGTACTATCCAGATCACCTATGTGAAGAGAGAACCAATAGAAAAAGGTTCAATTGGCAAATATCTTCCAAACGATAAAAAGCAACTTGTATCGAAGGAAACTGTTTCTGGAGCTGTGGTAACTCCAATATTATATACTCCGGCCAGTTCTCCAAAGGGGCAAGTGCCTACTCCAGCGAAAAATCTTAATTTAGGAGACAATTCTCTAGAAAAGTCTGGTAAAGGTGCTAAACTGGAAAGGATTGCGAATCCGGTAGATTATAGGAATATTATATTGAGTGGTTTGAGATCTCTAAAGAAGATTTCAGAAGCCTTCAGACGATACCTCTAAGCCTTCAGACGATACCTCTAGGCCTGCAGACGATGCCTTAGCATCAGATCCTGATTCTTCAAAAGGTAAAGCTCAAGGTTCTCAAAAGGTTCCAGAAATTGCAGTGGAAGATTCTGACGAAAGGTCTGCAATTGAAGATTCTCAACCTTCAGAGCCTCTTGATGTGGAGGGTTCTGGAGTGGGGGCTTCAAGCGATGTAGAGGTGAGAGCTCAAACAAAGAGCCCTAAAGCCATATCTTCCAAAATACTTTGCATGAAGAAAGAAGAATCCAGCATAGACTTGGAAGAGGAAGACACTGGAAGAAACGAACCCTCTCCGGCCTCAATCACCTTCAAAGCCCTAGAAACCACAGATTCTAAAGATATTGATCTGACGATTTTGGGCAGCATTGCGAGAGAACATTGCGCACAAGGGATTACATTTGAGCAGTCCAATGTTATAAGGACATTGGGTTTGGGATGGATCCAAGGTGAAGACTGTTTCTTGTATGACGTTCAGTCGTTGGAAAAGACATCGGCGACTACCACGAGCGAAATGCTTTCCTTCATCGCCAAGTTAGAAGATCCCTTAAGATGGTTGGCACCTGTCCTTGTAACAGGAAAAATAATGGTTCAAAGGTTGTGGATAACGGGATTACATTGGGATGATCCGATGGATGAGTCATTGATTGAAACATGGACTGGTTTTCATAGGAAGTTTGAGAATACCCCGATGGTTGGGTCTCGGAAGGAATATCCAGGGAGTAAAATTGCATGGATTCGGTAATGACTCTGAAGACGCCTATGCGGCAGCTGTTTACATGGGAATTCCCACTGATGATGGAGTCAGTGTAAGACTGTTGGCATCAAAGACTAAGTTGGCTCCCCATGCGGAAGATGTCAATTCCACGCTTGGAATTGTGCGCAGCTCTTCTGCTGACCAGACTAGTGAAATATATAATGGAAGAGTTGGATATCAAACTGGAGAGTACTACCTGTTGGTCCGATTCTACCATAGTCTTGAATTGGTTAAGAACTATGTCTGGAAATCTCCCCACTTTCATCGGCAATCGTGTCGCGGAGATTCAGAGTTGTCCACAGGTCAGGCAGTGGCGTTATGTTCCCATAGGAGATAATCCAGCGGATATTGCCTCGCGAGGAATTCTGGGGTCCGAGCTGAAACATTCTTCCATCTGGTGGACAGGACCTACCTGGTTATCAGCGGAATCAACAGAATGGCCTAGAATGCCTCCTGTGTTTGAGCACTAAAGTCAAACTGAGCTCCTGAGTATTCATGCCCTCAGTGAAACACCTTTCTTGGTGGCTATCGGAGAGATGAGCTCAACCTTTAATGGATATATCCGAAAAGGTGGCCTGGATATTGCGTTTTTGCCATAACTGCTATAGCGCGGAGCGATATCAGTCGCACTTAACAACAGCTGAACTGATAAATGCTCATCGGAGAATACTTCAATCAATTCAGTTCCAACATTTCAGGGAAGAAATGAGAAGTTTGACCACTTTAGGATCAGTGAAACGCACAAGCAAGATTTATGGTTAACACCGATCCTCGACGATCAAGGAATCCTTGGAGTCGGCGGTAAATTGAAATTGGCTCCATCTATGACATATGAACGAAAACATCCAGCGCTATTGCCTTCATCAGGAACGATGTCTCAGATGATTATTTAAGCGGTTCATATGCGGACTTTGCACGGAAGTGTGCACCTGATGCTGTCCACATTGAGACAGAAGTATTGGATGCTGAGAGCAAAAGACAAGGTGAAGAGAGGCATTCGAGAGTGCGTGACATGTTGTCGATACAATCGCGTCAATCAAAGCCAGCTAATGAGCGATTTACCCAAGGAGAGATTAACACCGGGTAAACCCCTCTCAATCTGTGATGTAGATTATGCTGGACCTGTGAACCTTCGAATGTCCAAGGGTAGAGGTCGAAAGACGGAAAAGGGCTACATCTGTCTATTTGTGTGCTATGTGACCCGAGCCGTACATCTTGAATTGGTCACAGATGCCTCTACACCCACCATCATGTCGGCTTTTAAGCGATTTGTAGCGCGAAGAGGGCACTGCACTCGGCTATATAGTGATCAAGGAACAAGTTTTGTAGGAGCTGCACGACAGTTGCGTTCACGTTTCTATCTGGCTCAAAATCAATTAAAAGAACTGGCTGCCGTGTTAGCTAATGGTGAAAATTGATGTGACCCATCAACTCGGGGAGGAATGTTAGAGTTTATTATTATTATTTTAATGTAACTCTGTGTATATATGTTTTATTGTATTTGACCAAGAGTTCCTGGTCACGTGTGTATGTTTGATTGTATATATAGTGTGTTAAGGTGTGTTAAGTTGAGATTTGTGAGACTGGTGATTTCACAGTAGTTAGAGCTCGGAAAACCCGCTTCATTTAGGACAAGACCTCGGCGCTTACTATACCTCTAGGCGGAAGAGTAAAAGGAAGGAAACCAGCCAGAAGAAGATCGGCTAACATCCGTATTGGATATTTGCATGCATACACAAGTTTGGGAGCTTTTACAGTAATTATTAATATGATTTTAGTTATTATAATAGAAATTATTAACATATTTGTCAGTTAGTTAACGATTTAATTTCCCTATAATGAATATTAGTGAACATCACAGTTAAGAACAGAAATTTAGAGCTATTTACAGCATATAACTATTTACCATTTATTACAGCCCAGGCTATCTATTACTAAAAACCATTCTACAAAATCTATTGAAATTTATATACATATATCTATTATTCACTATTTGGTTTAGACAATTTATATTTATTTGATTTTTGACTCTCAAGTCCTCTACAAGTCGACAGTCCGTTAGAATATGTACAGGATTTTCTTCTTCTGCACCACATGAGCATTTAGGCGAATCCGTCTTTCTGACCTTGTACAAATATGATCTAAAGTTACCGTGTCCAGTAAAAAATTGAACGTTGTAAAAATTTGGCTTGACATATTTGGGTATTTGGGAATCAGTAAGGAAGGACTTGAAAATGGTGTTAGTCTTCTCATAGTATTCCTGCATTTTTTCCCTTATATAATTAGAAATTATATTCCTACTTGAAGAGTCAAATCGATTGTAATTTATTTCGGTTTTCAGCATGTTAGATTCAATATATTCAGTAAGTTTGGGGACTTGTGCAAGTATGTGTGTACAATCCGATGATGTTGTACTGTAGGCTTGTATACAATGTTTTAAAATATCATAATGAAGAGAATTTAGTTTGTCCTTAGACTTTTTGTTTATGAATGGATACCATATTGGATAACCGTATGTAATTGTACTTCGATATAATGTCTTATACAGTATCAGTCTTCGTCTAAAGTCTAGACCTCATGCTTTCTCTGTCAGGCCAAATAGCTATCCACTAGCTCTAGTTACTTTTATGATCGTTTCATTAACGTGAGGCGTAAAGTCCTGTTTGCTTCTGACTCGGTGATTTTTAATAGTCACTCCTAGGATCTTAAGTTCTTCAACCGGTTTAATTAACTTGGTACCTGAGACTATTATATCGCTATTGCATTTATATAAATATAATATTTTTGTTTTTTCATCTGACAATTTTAATTTACGACTTTCACACCACTCATTGATTTTTCTTAATACGTTATCTATTGTCTTTCTTAGTTGTTCAGGAGTTTTATTCCAACATATTAACGTAATATCATCTGCATATCCTATTGTTTCACAGTTATCATCCAGATTAATATTTAGTATCTCATTAATAAGAATATTCCATAATGTGGGAGACAGTGGTCCTCCCTGTGGACATCCTTTACTTAGTTTCTTATTAATTTCAGTTGAGGAATATCTAAATCTTATTCTTCTATTATCAAAGTATGATTGTAAAAGTTTTATCATTGAAGCCTGTACACCATCTTCATCTAGTCTTTTCATCAGGGCCGGCCACCATTCATTATCAAACGCTGCACTAATATCCACTGCAATTATTGCTGCATATTCTCTTGTTTTTTGTTTTAACGCAATTTTTATTATTTCAGTTAGTGCAGTAATAGTAGATTTCGATCTTCTAAAGCCCTTGTTGTCGATCACTTAGTAAATTAAAATCTTCATAATATTTTATTATTCTGTTATTATTATATTAATTATCTGTTATATTAATTATTTTTCGAATATTTTAGAAATGTTGGAATTAAGACATAAAGGTCTAAAATTTTTATAGTTATTGAAATCTGTTTTTCCAGGTTTCGGAATAATTATTGCCTCTGCTCTTTTCCATTCAGCAAGATAGTATTGTAGGTCTAAACATTTTTGAATTAGTTTCACCAATATAGGAGCTATATATTGTTTAGTGTGCCTTATCATGTTGTTAGAGATGTTGTCTATTCCGGGAGATTTCTTTGGATTTAATTTGTCAATTAAGTCGTTAACTTCAGTAATCATAACCATCGGTTTTTCTTTATTGAGTAGTTTTAAATTATAATTTCTTAAACTTTTATGTGTGTTTGTATCTTATTCACATTTATCATCTGGAAATAAGTTTTTTAATAATTCCTCACCCTTCTGCAAACATTCCATGTCAGTATTACCCTCCAAAATTTGCATATTTCTCTTCCGATTAGTTCCACTTTTGATGTTTTTATACACCTTATATAAGTTTCCATAAGGGTTGTTCGATTTGTTTTCCTCCAGAAAAATTCTCCAGGATGCTTTCCTAGCTTTTTCTATTTCCCGTAAATACTTATTTCGTATGCTTTTATAGTATTGTTTAATATGATTAGGGCAATTTCTGTTTCTATAGTAACAGTTTCTAAGATAATGACAGTGATCCTTTAGAAGCTGTAAATTCGTATTCTACCACACTTATTACTAATATTATTTTTTGTTGTCATATTATTATTTACTTTAAGTGAATTATATGCTGCCTCAATCAGTATGTTCGTAAGTTCTTTTACCGTTTGATCGATCATTTCTGGTGTATCCACTATATCTAGTAAGTTTTCAATTTTTTCTCGTTCAGTACTGTTAATTCTCTGACTAAAACTTAACCAATTCGCATTTTTCTCATTAAATTTCCAAGTGGAATAATATTTTTCTGAACTAAATTGTTCGTTTGTATGTATTTCAAAAGATATAGCTACATGATCTGAAATTTGCGATATCTGCTGTGTCTTCCAATTTCTAATCGCCGCAATTGCCTGTTTATTCGTTAGTGTCAGATCAATCACACTTGCATCACGACACGTGAAAGTTTTATTATTATGGATAATTAAGTTTATTTCTTCTATGATAGGGATCAGTCTGTGTCCATTATAATTTTTCCTGATGTCATACCATAACGGAGCTCTGGCATTGAAATCGCCGAAGATTATCACCGGTATATGTAAGTTTGTATTAATTAACTTCCTCATAAACTCCTCGTGCTCATTTTTCATTGAATTCGGATGTACACTGCGTGACATTGAAAATGGAACACCAGAAAATTATGCAAATTGCAGGGTAGACGCGCCTAACCGAGTTATGCAAATGATGTAAAATGCGCAGCTCTCGTGCGCACATGGAGTAAGATATAAGAGAAGGAACTTGCAGAAAGGACAGTATTCATGTCGTTATTTTTTCAAGGAAAATCATTGTAGAAATTTTGTTCTTGTGTCAAAAGACACGTGTAATAACAGAGAATGCCAGGTCATCGTAAACGGAGGCAGTTCAAGCAGACAGACGCTTTTACGAGGGGCATGGTGATCGGAATGAAAAGGGCAGGTTGGTCCATACGTCAAATCGCAGCTGATACACACCTTGGTGCGTCCACGGTGCACCGACTGTGGAGAAGATGGCTGGAACAAGGAAATGTGGCAATTTATAGGAATGTCGGTGCAACCAGAGTGACGTCAGCACGTGTGGATCGGCGTATCCTTCGACAAGCAGTGGCGGCCCCACAAGCCACTTGTACCGCCATCCTGCAACATGTGCAAGACACCCTAGATCATTCCATCTCGACCAGAACCATTTCCCGTCGATTGGTTGCCAATGGCTTGCACTCATGCCGTCCGCTAAGAAGACTGCCATTGACCCCACCGAATAGGTGCAACGTTTGGAATGGTGCCGGGCTAGATTGACGTGGATGACGGAATGGCACAGGGTCGTGTTCTCAGATAAGTCGCGTTTCTGCTTGGCCAGTGATAGTCGCCGTGTACGCGTGTGGCGTCGACGTGGAGAAAGGTCCAATCCGGCAGCAATTGTGGAACGCCCCACCGTGCGACAACGTGGAATCATGGTTTGGGGCGCAATCGCGTATGATTCCAGGTCACCTTTACTTCGTATTCAGGGCACTATGACGGCCCAACGATACGTTGATGATGTGCTGCGACCGGTGACACTCCCCTACCTTCAAGGGGTACCCAATGCCCTTTATCAGCAGGATAACGCCCGACCGCACACTGCTCGCATTAGCCAACAAGCTCTGCAAGATGTACAGATGCTTCCCTGGCCACCGTACTCTCCTGATCTCTTACCAATCGAGCACGTCTGGGACATCATTGGACGCCGTTTGCATGCCTTGCCACAGCCGCGTTCAGAAGACGAACTGTTGCAAATGGTTGAGAGGGAATGGAGAGCCATCCCTCAGGACGCCATCCGTACTCTGATTGACTCTCTACCTAGACGTGTTGCTGCGTGCATCGCCGTCCGCGGTGGTCCTACTTGCTACTAAGCCGACGCCGTTCTCGCTCTGTATTATGACTATCATTTTGAAATAAAGATCACGTATTGTTCGTCCCTGTCTCTCTCTGTCTGCCGAGTTTCATCACTTTCTGGCCACTATTTCTTGGTGTTCCAATATCAATGTCACGCAGTGTATATAAATGTTCGAAAGATATATTTTCTTACTTTTTGTTTGTATGGTTATAGTTGTAGCGAATGAATTAGTGAATTCTCTACTTAATTGAATTTTTAAGCTGCTATTTCTTACAATTATTGCCGTATTTATATTGGGACTGTTCATCAATTGATATTTTGTACAAGGTCCTGGAAATATTACCTCCTCTTTGATTATATAAGGTTCTTGTATCATTACTATATCTGCATTTCTAATTTCATCAGATGCACAAAGCTCATTTATGCAATTTTTGCTTTTCCTGGTATTTTGTTGAATAATTTTAATATACATTAAGGACTCAATAAATTTCTGAAAATTTAGTTTACACTATCTTCTGAGCCTGTTGTGTAATCTGTTCGCTGAATCATCAGGCTGATTTGTTTATTGTAAATTGGACAGTCCTTAGAATTTGGTTTGTGATCAAGATTGTTATTTTTAAAATATGGGTGTTTGACGCAGTTGCAACACTATTATATTAGAACATTGATGTTGACCCACTGTACCGCAGTTAACGCATTTTTTCAAGTTCGGGCAGTCGTTTTTCTTGTGGTTAGGGTTGAATATGAAACAGTTCTGACATTGGTTCACCAGGACTTTGTCTCGAACTTCACATCTTTGTACATCAGTATGAATTTTGTTGGCTTTCATTATAGCTTGGTAGGCCCGAGGCGAAACCCTCAGCACCACGTCATAATTTTCGAGGGCATCAGGCTTTTCCTTTAAAAACTGATTCCTAGCTTAAATATCATAACGTATTTCTTTACAGTTTTAAATGAATTTATTTTTATTTTTATGAAAGTAAAATTAGCACTAAGAGAGGTTAAGTTTTCTAGTATTTTAATTTATCTCAATTTTATTTCAGCATTTCATTTTTACACTGTACCTTTGTATATATTTTATTTATGCATTCAAATTAAGAAATTAAAACTATTTTTGACGCGTATTATACTTTTTAAAATAAAGCAATTTCTTCTGCCCTTACTACTACGATAAATCAATGGTAGGGCCTGGCTTATCAGAGGTTTCGCCAGTTTAATCTACCATACCGCTGTAATATTTCATTAAGCTTCTTTCCTTTTTAACTAATACTGAAGCTGGCCTCTTTGTACATAACTATGGACATAAGCTTTGAGGATAGTAGAAATACATATAATTATAAATATATAATACTAGACGAATGGCCCGGGCAACGCCCGGGTTTTACCCGAGTGCGTATATATTTTTAAAATGTTTTAATCAATCTATGACGTAATGCCGGCGGCGCGCGCCCGTTGGCTGCCGGCGAGCACGTGACCTCCCTGTGCGCGCGCATCCGTGACAGAACCGGCCCATGACGGTCGTGACTATATATAGGGATAATAATAATAATATAATAATAATAATTATTATTATTATCATTAGATAATGATAATGATCATAATGATGATGCGCGCGCATCCGTGACAGAACCGGCCCGCCCATGACGGTCGTGACTATATATGTTGATAATAATAAAAATAATATAATAATAATTATTATTATTATTTTTTTATTATTATTATCATTAGATAATAATAATGATCATAATGATGATGCGCGCGCATCCGTGACAGAACCGGCCGGCCGGCCCATGATGGTCGTGACTATATATGTTGATAATAATAATAATAATAATTATTATTATTATCATTAGATAATGATAATTATCATAATTATGATGCGCGCGCATCCGTGACAGAACCGGCCCATGACGGTCGTGACTATATATGTTGATAATAATAATAATATAATAATAATAATTCTTATTATTATCATTAGATAATGATAATGATCATAATGATGATGCGCGCGCATCCGTGACAGAACCGGCCCGCCCATGACGGTCGTGACTATTTATGTTGATAATAATAATATAATAATAATAATAATTATTATTATTATTATTATCATTAGATAATGATAATGTTCATAATGATGATGCGCGCGCATCCGTGACAGAACCGGCCGGCCGGCCCATGACGGTCGTGACTATATATGTCGTGACTATGTTGATAATAATAATAATATAATAATAATAATTATTATTATTATTATCATTAGATAATGATAATGATCATAATGATTATGCGCGCGCATCCGTGACAGAACCCATGACGGTCGTGACTATATATGTTGATGCTTCGAGAAATTGCTCTTCCGCAAATAGCAAGTAAAGGTTTGTTATTACAGGGTGATCCAAAAGTCCCGCACAACTTAAAAATTAATAACTCCGCGAATATTTGCGCTAGAGCAATGCGGTAAACACCATTGTGTTCAGGATGCAATGGGATTTTTTATGGCAAATAATGAAAATTTCGAAATTGATTTTAGTTACAACTTTATTTGCTAGATGGCGCTCTACCAGAATCAGAGATTCAGCGGCCAAATTGTTTGATAAATTGAAAAATATAACTGAACAACACGTATTTTTCCTTTTTTAATACCAGGAAAGAACCCTAATAATATCAAATGATAAATTAATAAAACATCATTTCGCCAAAAGTTAGAAGAATTGGTTGACGATTTTTAAATACAATCTGAGATATGTAGAATAGGTATATGCAAATTAAAACATGTAGCAAAAAATATTTATATTTTAGATGGAGTTTTGTGAAATAAATTGAATGTTTGAAAATAACTACTGATATCAATACACGATTTTTGAAATGTTAATATAGTACCAAAAATTATGATGGCACTACTAATAGGATTTCGTGCTATAATGTATAGTTTCTTGACTAATTGGCGACACTTGACTATTTAACTGGATATTTGTCATGATCCAAAAATGAAATAAAGAGGGGAGTGACAAAATATATTTGTCGTACTTTATTCCAAATATCCTATGGGTTTGTCAAATGTTATCATTGTTTATTATACTGTGCATAATTTTGAAAATTATAATTATAATTACCATAAGTAATGAAGGGGCTGGAATTAACATAATACTGCAATATGGAACATACATCAAAATCAAAGAAGGAGCAAGAAAGTTTTCGTCAAACTTCACTTGTGAACTGACAGCTATCTGGAAAGCTCTTGATGTATGCCTTAACCAACCATCCCTGCATCAAGCAGAAGTAATTATAATACGAGGTGTGTTCAAAAAGTATCGCGACTTTTGAATTTTCGCGGGTTACGTATATTCGAATTTCGATCTTTTTGTGGCTTTATGTTGGTATTCATGTCTCTCACTTATGCAGACAAGCTCGGCCATTTTGAATGTTCACTTAATTGTTGACAGCTGCTTTGCTTTCAGGTGTTTTGGATCGTTTTCGATTTTTACCTATTAAAAAAATGGATCAAAGAACCTGTATCAAATTTAGTTTGAAAAACGAAATTAAGTGCGCGGATGCATTCCGAATGTTGACTGTGGCATACGGAGAAGCTACCTTGGACCGAAGCAACGTTTATCGGTGGTACAAAATGTTCTCAGAAGGCCGAGAAGATGTGAACGACGAAGAGCGTGCCGGACGCCCGAGCACTTCAACAACAGACGAAAAAATTAATGAAGTGGAGAAAATGATATTGGCCAATCGTCGAATCACCGTTAGAGAAGTAGCTGAGCACCTAAACATATCGATTGGCTCGTGCCATTCGATTTTTATCAATGATTTGGGCATGAGACGGGTCGCCGCGAAATTCTTACCAAAATTGCTCACTTGCAACCAAAAACAGCATCGCATGAACATTGCTAATGAGATGTTGGACTCTGTCCGCGACGACCCAAATTTGCTCCAGAGGGTCATAATTGGTGACGAAGCGTGGGTTTATGGTTATGACGTGGAAACCAAAGCTCAATCATCTCAATGGAAGCTGCCGCACGAACCAAGACCGAAAAAAAGCGCGCCAAGTTCGGTCGAATGTGAAGGTTTTGCTGACAGTTTTCTTCGATTGCAAGGGCGTGGTGCATCATGAGTTCTTGCCAAGGGTAGAACAGTCAATAAGAAATATTACCTGCAAGTTATGCGCAATTTGCGTGAAGCAATCCGCCAGAAACGCCCGGATTTGTGGAAGAACAAAAATTGGCTTTTGCACCACGATAACGCCCCTGCTCACACATCGTTGCTTGTGCGCGACCTTTTGGCCAAAAACAACACACTAATGATGCCGCAGCCACCGTATTACCCAGATCTGGCCCCCTGTGACTTTTTCTTGTTCCCTAAACTGAAGAGGCCCATGAAAGGACGACGTTACGCTACGCTTGACGATAAAAAGACGGCATCGAAGGAGGAGCTGAAAAAGATTTCAAAAAATGATTTTTTGAAGTGCTTCGAAGATTGGAAAAGACCATTGGCACAAGTGTATAATATCTCATGGGGATTACTTTGAAGGAGACAATATAGGTTTTCATGAATAAATAAATAAATTTTGAAAAAACACAAAAGTCGCGATACTTTTTGAACACCCCTCGTATACCGTACAACGACCTCATATCCGATCTAGAAGCAATTCAGAATGGCAATACTTTAATCACACAGAAAATACATTCGTTAATTACTCAACTCATATCATTGGAGAATAACTTCATTCTACAATGGATTCCTGCCAGTGTTTGGATCGGGGGTAATGAAATGGCAGTTGAATTTGCAGAGGAAGCCAGAATGTTGAGCCAAAGGAAAGAACAAATGTCATTATTTGACGTTAATGCCTTTGCAAAATACAAGATAATTAAACAAAAAATAAGAAAAGATCAAAATGTGAAATAATCTCCGAGAGAAAAATGACAAAACTATAACAAGATTTAGAACAAAACATAAAGGATGACAATACATCCAGATGGCACAAGAACCTATAGAACATGCAACAACTGTCCTGGTGTGGAACTAACACCTACCCACATATTCTCATGCCCGCAGCCTTGCAGAAAATTGACATAGACCCAGAGCAGCTGCTTTACACACCCAAGATAGTGGACAATGCTGCTGCTGCTGTAATAGACATGCATGGAGACATCTGAGGCTCTTTATTGGACACGACAAAAACAACAACGGCATTCCAGAGTAAAATAAATCATTAGAGATAGATAAATATTTTTCAAATGAATTAAAATAAATATAATCGATACTGAGAGAGAGTTGAATTAAAAAAAATTTGAAAATTATTATTTTCGAAATTTATGTTGGTTTTTTGTGGGTGTTTAAATGGGAAGATAGGGATCACGTCAATTATATAATCATTAAAATATTTATTAAAATATAAAATTAAAGGAAAGGATATATAAGGACCACGTAAGGTATCTGTTCTTTGCTTGTTCTGCTGTTTACATTTTTTTTTCTCTCGTTGTTTATCTTCTTTCATAGAAAATTATTTATAATAGTAAATTTCAAACATACTTAAAATTAAAAAAACAATAAGGAATATTTTCAAATATTAAATAAAAATGTTCCACAAAATTATAGGCAACATATTTACAACAAATCCCCCCGTAATTTTGGGGAATATTTTCCATTAATTCAATTAAATTAAAGTTTAAAGTTCAAACATCGTCGGGCTGGTGGCCGACAGGTCGTGACGTCACCGTCACCTCATGCTTGCCTCCCATAATTCAACGCGCCTTCAAAATGGCTGCTTTGTTTACAAATAGAATGATTACAAAGTTTGGAATTTTATGATACACAGTATGAAATAAAGTTTAAAACACGCATATTAAATATATCCAAAATGATCATATTTTATATAATGAAATTATATTTAATACAATCAAAATATGTCATTAGTAATATATATTCAAATAAGTAAACAATCTCTTTTTAAAAAATTTTATACAACATTAATCATTTTTAAAGTATTTCTTAGTTTATCTTTGGATACAGCTTTTGTAAGAAAGTCTGATAAATTATCAGATGAAGGTGTGTAAAATATAGAATAATTATTAACAATCAAATTTTCATGTAAAAAATTAACAGCTCTAATTAAATGATTACTTTTAAGAGAAGTAACTCCAGTTTGGCAAAGGGTAATTGCTGATTGGCTATCACAATTAATTTGTATATTAAAATTAACATTTTTATGATATACCTTTGCAAAAAGTTCCTCAATTAAGTATTTCAAATATACACATCTTTTGTAGCAAGTCAATAAAGCATTCATTTCTGAATCACAGGCTGATAAAGCTGTATTGTCTTGTGACTTTGACATCCATGATATGAGACATGAGCCTAAATGAGTAGTAATGCCAGTAATAGATTTTTCTTTATTTTTTCCATCTCTCCAACTAGCATCACAAAATGCTTTAATGAATGTACCATATTCACTTGTATAACATAAGCCCAAACTTTTAGTTCCT
This sequence comes from Cordylochernes scorpioides, assembly GCA_030710605.1. Taxonomy (NCBI): domain Eukaryota; kingdom Metazoa; phylum Arthropoda; class Arachnida; order Pseudoscorpiones; family Chernetidae; genus Cordylochernes; species Cordylochernes scorpioides. The sequence goes on from CP092870.1 coordinate 35,125,971, forward strand.
TTTAGATATCTGATAATTCTTTTTAAGGAAGACATATGAATTTCTCTGGGGTCATTTGAATATTTAGATAAAAGTGTTAAAGGTAAAGCTATATCTGGCCTAGTTCTTACACTCAAATACATTAATGAGCCCAAAATTTCCTGATATTTTTTAATGTCACATTTAGGTGAATTTTCAAATATAGCTAAATTAGTGTTTAAATCAAGTGGTGTTAAAGCATGTTTACACTCCTGCATATTGAATTTTAATAAAATTTCATTAACAAATCTCTCTTGATTGATGAAAATATTATTATTATTTTTATCCCTAAATATATCCATGCCAAGGAAATGGATGTCTCCAATATTTTCCTTAACAGTAAATTTATTTTTTATTTTAGAGATTGCATTAGACAATATTTTCTCATCTGAATAAATTGCAATTATGTCATCTACATAAATTCCAAGAATTAAGAGTGAATTGTTATTTTGGTAACAAAATACACATTTATCAGCAGAAAATATTTTAAAGCCATTATTTAAAAGATATTGGGTAAAAGTGTTATACCATATTTTACCTGATTGCTTCAGGCCATATATAGCTTGGTTTAATTTACAAACTAAGCTTTTATCACTCACTTCAAATCCTTCAGGTTGTTTCATGTAGATGGTCTCTTCAAGGTTCCCATAGAGGTATGCAGTAACAATGTCAAAACATTTGATGTCATATTGCATGATGGCTGCAAATGCTAGTATGACCCTAAGTGAGTCATTCTTGATGACTGGTGAGAAGATTTCTTCATAGTCTTGGCCATATCTCTGTTGGTAGCCTGTTGCAACTAGTCTAGCTTTGTATTTTCTATCTTGTGTTGTTGCATCTTTCTTGATGGTGTAAATCCATTTACATTTGATCACTTTAGAGCCTTTGGGAAGAGGTTGAAGTGTCCAAACATTATGTTCCCTTAGAGAGTCAATCTCCCTTTCCATAGCTCCTATCCACTTTTCAGAATCAGGTAAATTCACAGCTTCTTTGTAGCAGTTGGGTATAGAATATCATTGATGAGATATCTTTAAAACAGTATCACCAGTTTGGTAACTTGAATCAGGTGAGTCATTATCCATTTCTTCAACATCACTTAAGGAAGGTTCATAATAGAATCCAGGTCCAGGATGATGAGGTCTCAGATCATAATGGTGTTGTTGATTTGGTGATGAAGCATTTTCTTGTAAGATTGCTTCTGTTATAGATGGATGGTAATTTTCCTCAGAATCTTCATCTCCCAAGTTAATTAGGGTATAATTTTGGGCCACCTTATCTTTTTCTTGATTTAAAAGTTCTGATCCTTTTCTTGTTTCAAAGAATTTTACATCTCTGGTTTCAGTAATAGAGAAATCTTGGGGGTTAAAAATTCTATAGGCTTTTCTTTTGTTGGAGTATCCCACAAAGATTACAGTTTTGGTGATTTTTTCAAATTTTGATCTTTTGTGTTTGGGGGTCCACATTTCTGCTAAACAACCAAATATTTTCAAATGTCCAATTGTTGGCTTTCTTCCTGTAAAAAGCTCTTCTGGAGTTCACCTTTTGTTATGTCTTGATGGGGTTCTATTTTTAATGTATGTGAATGCATCCATGGCTTCAGCCCAAAAAAATGTTGGCAGTTCTGCTTCTATCAAGAGTGCTCTGGTGCCTTCTATAAGAGATCTGTTTGCTCTCTCTGATCTTCCATTTTGTTCTGGAGAATAGAAAGTTGTTTTCTGGTGTTCAATACCCTTGGTTGTAAAGTATGATTCTAGATTAGAATTGACAAATTCCAGGCCATTATCACTTCTTATTGATTTTACTTTTCTTTCTAAAGAATTTTCAATTCTTTCTATGAAATTCTTGATGGCATCTGGAGTGTCAGATTTAGATTTAAGAAAGTTTGTAAATATTTTTCTTGAATAATCATCCACTATTGTTAGAATGTATTTTTCTTTGCCAATTGAGAATGGTTGTATAGGGCCAATGAGATCAACATGTAGGAGATCAAGAGATTGGGATGATTGATCAAATTTGACTTCTTTAAAAGGTTTTCTGGAGAATTTTGCTTGGGTGCATGTTACACAATTCAGATCTTTTCTTGTATTGCAGTTAAATTTGTGTACTAGTGCATTGTTTTGCATCATTTTCATGTATTCTTCGTTGATGTGACCAAGTCTTTTATGCCATATATCCCATGATGTGTCACTGATTTTTAAAGTTTTTGGGGTTGGTGGGAGATATGTATCAGTAGCTTCATTGATTATGTAGAAGTCTTCAATCTTTGATGCTGTTAATAAAGTGTCTCCTTCTTCATTCTGAATGTGTCCACCCTTATTGTCAAAAAGAATCTGTTTTTTTTTGTCTTGAATGAGCTTGCTTACAGATATTAAATTGTCACTTAATTTTGGTACATAGAGTACATCTTTCAGAATGATAGATTCTTCATCACTGTTCTTTATTTCTACATCTCCAATTGATTCTGATGTGATGTAGTTATAATCAGCCAAGGTAATTTTCTTATTCATGGCTTGGATATTCTTCAGATGGTCAAGGTGAAAAGTCATGTGACTGGAAGCTCCACTGTCAAGAATCCATTGTTGTTCCAGATTGTCTTGCTGCTTCACAAGTTTAGCAAAGTCATTTCTATTTTCATCTTTGGCAAATGTAGCCTTTGAATTTTTATTGGGTGTATTTGCTTTGTAGCCACTTGATCCTTGTGATGCAAATGTTTGCTTTACATTTGTATTTTTCTTGTTTTCAGTGTTGTGCCAGCATTCAGCTGCCTTGTGTCCTGGTTTGTGGCATATGAAGCATTTGTATGTCTTTGGTGTTTTCATTTCTTTGTAATGTTTATATTTGTCCTTGCTGTAGACTTTAAAAGCTGAGGAATTTTCTTCCTTTGTATCATTAGAAAATCTTTCGTGGTAGAGTTTTAATGAGTTTCTTATGTCAAAAATTGTTAATTTTTCTTGGTTGCTGAGTTGAAGTACGATGAGATTGTATTTGTGGGGTAAACCTCTTATAACTGAAGTGATAAACTCTTCGTCTTCAATATCAGCGCTGTTTTTCTGCTCTGTAGAGATAATCTTCCCATTTTTCTTCCTTTTTTATTACTAATCTAGAAACGTCATTTCTAGCTTCAATTATTATCTTCCTTTTATCGCCCTCATATCTGGCATGTAGAGCTTTCCAAATTTCCTTGCTAGTTTTACATGTTAAAATCAAGGCAACTAAGGAATCAGTCATAGAACAGGTAATAATACCTTTGGCTTGTGCGTCCTTTTTTTTCCATTCTTTAAACTTTTCTTCTTCTTTGGGTGGATCAGCTTCCAAAATGGCGTCCAAATCTTTTCCTTCCAGAATTGAAATAATTCGGAATTTCCAAGAGGCGAAATTTTTGCCATCAAATTTTGGTATTTGCACATTACTCTCCATTTTCTGAAGATATTCTTATACCTTTTCGGTAATCAACTTTCCGTTGAATTCCAAAGAAGTTAGTCTTTTGGTATTAGCGACGCTAGTTGTTGGAAAAGAAGGCGTCCGAAACAGCCAATGGGAGGCCGACGGAAGCGGCTACGGGGATGCAGCGGCTAAAATGAGAAAACAATAACAGAAGAACCTGTAAACAACTTTCGAACACGAGAATTTGCCCTGATCTCCGATTCTTTTAGTGTAAATATTGAAAAATATAATTAATTAAATAATACTTTACTTATTTTCTTAATTCATAATAAATATAATTTTCCCTCCTGTTTTCATCGTATATTTTAAAAGTGTTATAAACAGCGACGCCTTAATTTTGAACCTTCAACCCCGCCGACCAAGAATAGAGGTGAGTGACTACCTCTATAGAATTTAGATCGTCGTCACAACACAGAGTGGCGGTGAAATCGCAATATTTTTGGCATCCCAGCCGGGACTGTTGAAGGTAAATTCTAGAAAAAAAATCATTTTAAGCTGACCATTTTGGAACTCGCTTGCTAACCCTACTTGCCGCTTTGTTTACAAGATGGCGGAAGAATTAATTCTACGTTTAAAAAAGAAGCGTGCTATTAACAGATCATATTTAACGAAAACATGTAATAAGATTGAAAGTGGACTTGACACGCTAATTAAAATTGATCTTGAAGAATTATTAGAACAATTGAATGAATCATTTAACGAACTTAAATTAGTTGATCACGAAATAGAAACGCTTCTTGAAACTGACGATTTAGAGAAGGAATTACAGGGCGTAGAGGAATATCGAGAGAAATATATTACTTGGAGATTTAGGGCAAATAAAAAGATTCGCCAATCAGATTTTCATGGCGAAAATATACCGAATTCGAACTCACGAATAGATGAAAATGAAATGAGACATTATGTACCTTCCTGCACGACTGTGAAACTTCCGAAATTGATGATATCGAAATTTTATGGAAAATTTAGTGAATGGCTGACGTTCTGGAATTCTTATGATGCAGCTATTCACCAGAACAACTCACTGAACCCGTTCGATAAATTTAACTATCTGAAGTCACATCTCGGCGGAACTGCACTAAACACAGTCGAAGGTTTCGCTTTATCTGCGGACAATTATGAGAAAGCTATAAAATTGCTTAAAGACAGATTTGGGCGAGAAGACATTTTGATTAGCCAACATATGAACAATTTGTTGTCAATGAGACCACTCAAAACGTCAAGCGATGTAAGAACCTTCCGCGAACTTTTCGACAACCTTTCTGTTCAAATAAGAAGTCTCGAGTCACTAAACGTGTCCATTGATGTTTACGGACAACTGTTGTGCCCGATAATAATAAAGCTTCTACCTGCAGACCTTAATTTGGAATTGAACAAAGAACTCCCGACAGGTTACGTAATTAATGACTTGATTACCTTTCTAAAAAGACAATTAACTGCACGGGAGAGGAGTTTTAGAAACGAAATCGGTACCGGGAATGAATCAACTTCTAAACCTAATTTGGTAAACAAACATTCAAAGACAAGATTCTACAATGAAAAACCAATTGCGACAGCTTCAGAACTTTTGAATTCAGTTCACAAATCGAATGAATGTCTATTTTGTGGTAAAGACAACCATGGAAGCCCTAAGTGTGACTTTGCAGCTAATATGAGTTTAAACGAAAAGAGATCACTCATGAAGAAAAAAGGCGTTTGTTATAAATGTCTTCGGCCTTCTCATTTAAGTAAATTTTGCAGAAATGTAGTCCGGTGTTCGATCTGCAACATGTCTTCCCACCTGGATGTCATGTGCACAAAACGGATTTTAGATCGAGGTGGATCTTCTAAGTCTCCAACGGTGCAAGATGAAACTCTCGCCAACTTATCAACCTCCCCAGACGTCTTGTTGCCTACTTTGAGAGTGACCCTCAAAGGGAACAGAACGGAGAAGACGGCACGAGCTATAATAGACACCGGATCCCAAAGATCATATATTTTACATAGTACAGCAATGGAAATGGAATACGAACAATCTAGGAGAGAGTTCTTCCGGCATTCCTTGTTTGGAGGATCGAGTACCGACGTAGTTGAACATGAGGTCTATACCATTCATTTATCTGACATCAATAATTCCTATCGCTGTGAGTTTGAAGCACTAGGTCAACCCCTTATCTGTGGAAGCATACCTCCGGTGTGTCCAAGATCATTTTTAAAAGGGAGTGAAAAACTCGACGTGTCTGATTTGAGGAGAGACCGTATAGAAGTCCTTATAGGGGCGGACATCGCCGGGAGATTGCTAAACGATGCTCAGAGAAGAATCTCATCTGGACTGGTGGCAATCCGTACCAAACTAGGATGGACTGTGATGGGAAAAATTCCTCCGATGGAGGTGAGAGATGACACCCGCTCCCTTTGCATGACCACACTTCTATCTTTAGATTTAGAAAACTTGTGGAAATTAGATGCAATTGGAGTCTCTGACGCGGAGGTTGAGAAGAAGACTCAGTCATTACAAGCTGAAATGGAGGAACATTTCGCCTACACCACGACGCGAGATATCGAGGGGCGCTATGAGGTAGCTCTACCCTGGGTGCAAGACAAGGAAAGGATTCCTTCGAATAGAGACCTAGCCGAAAACCAACTAAGTTCTGTAAGAAGAAAACTTGAAGAAGTTGGAGACATGAATGAGTATGGACAAATCTTTGAAGAATGGATGAAACAGGGGATAATCGAGTATGCCAGAGAGGATAAACTAGATGGTGTACACTACCTGCCACATCGACCAGTGTATAAAAGGAACAGTCGAACTTCTAGAATAAGGCCAGTATTTAATGCGTCGGCCCGGAAGAGAGATAAACTTTCCCTGAATGACTGTCTGGATAAGGGACCCAATTTGATAGAAATTATACCAAGACTTTTAAATAAATTCCGGAAATATGAAGTAGGTGTCTCTTCCGATATTGAGAAAGCATTTTTACAAATTGGAATAAAGGAAGAGGACCGAGATGCTGCAGTTTTCGAAACAGTAGGAGTTGATCTAACTGGGCATCTTATCTTAAATAATAAGAAGAAAGCATGGATTGTCATCTTCACATGTGCAGTGTATAGAGGAGTTCATCTGGAACTTGTGACATCTTTGTCTATGGAAGCCTTCCTCCAAGCTTTCCGCCGATTTATTGCTCGAATAGGCCGCCCATTGATTGTGTATTCGGATAACGGGACTAATTTCAAAGGCATGACTGATACTTTAAAGAAGATTAATTTTTCGAGATTAAAATGTGATCCCACATTGAAAAACATCACCTGGAAATTCATACCGCCTGGTGCTCCTTGGTGGGGTGGATGGTGGGAGCGTTTGATTGGAATGATGAAACAATTGCTCTTTAGGATTCTCGGTCAAACCTCCTTGGGATATGAAGAACTGTCCACGGTAATGTGTGACGTCGAAAGCTTGATGAACACACGCCCTCTGACCTACCTAACTGAAGAAAGTGAGGATCTCGCTCCATTGACACCTTCGTTGTTCTTACATGATGTCAGAGAGGTTGGCGTTCCAGACCTGGACTTGATTGATAACCAGACCCTCTCCCGCAAATATCAATATATAAAACGTGTACGAGAAGATCTTAGAGAACGATTTCGTATCGAATATTTTGGATTCCAGAGACAAGAAACGAAACGTCTGAAGACTACCATACCATTCAAGGTGGGAGACATGGTGCTCATTGGACAAGAGAGTTTAAAGAGACTACACTGGCCGTTAGCCAGAATATTCCAATTCTATCCAGGAAAAAACGGACTTGTGAGGGTTGCGAAAGTGAAAACTTCATCAGGTGATAAAATACGACCTATTCAAAAACTCTACAATTTAGAGATAACGCCCGAGATAAGATGTCGAGACCCTTTAACGGAGCGATCTCCCACACAAGAAGTTCGATTGACAACTGAAGAGGACCCTTTGACTTCACAACAAGAGCAACATCACATTGAAACCCCGAATGTTGTGTCAAGTTACGGACGGCCCATCAAGAGACCCAACCGATTGGATTTACTGAACTTTTCCTTTCCATGTTTGAGTCGTCGAGACGCCAACTCAAAGGTGGGAGAAATGTTGGAAAAGAAGGCGTCCGAAACAGCCAATGGGAGGCCGACGGAAGCGGCTACGGGGATGCAGCGGCTAAAATGAGAAAACAATAACAGAAGAACCTGTAAACAACTTTCGAACACGAGAATTTGCCCTGATCTCCGATTCTTTTAGTGTAAATATTGAAAATATAATTAATTAAATAATACTTTACTCATTTTCTTAATTCATAATAAATATAATTTTCCCTCCTGTTTTCGTCGTATATTTTAAAAGTGTTATAAACAGCGACGGCTTAATTTTGAACCTTCAGCCCCCCCGCCCAAAAATAGAGGTGAGTGACTACCTCTATAGAATTTAGATCGTCGTCACAACACAGAGTGGCGGTGAAATCGCAATACTAGGCCTTTTTTAGGCGCAGTGGAAGCGTGCTGGGCCCATAACCATTGTTGGTTTTTTGTGGGTGTTTAAATGGGAAGATAGGGATCACGTCAATTATATATATAATCATTAAAATATTTATTAAAATATAAAATTAAAGGAAAGGATATATAAGGACCACGTAAGGTATCTGTTCTTTGCTTGTTCTGCTGTTTACTTTTTTTTTCTCGTTGTTTATCTTCTTTCATAGAAAATTATTTATAATAGTAAATTTTAAACATACTTAAAATTAAAAAAACAATAAGGAATATTTTCAAATATTAAATAAAAATGTTCCACAAAATTATAGGCAACATATTTACAACAATTTAAATAGCTGAGAGGATTCCAGCAAACCGCATCTAAAATATCAGGTTTTTTTTTGCTACATGTTTTAATTTGCATATACCTATTTTACATATCTCAGATTGTATTTAAAAATTGTTAACCATTTCTTCTAACTTTTGGCGAAATGGTGTTTTATTAATTTATCATTTGATATTATTAGGGTTCTTTCCTGGTATTAAAAAAGGAAAAATACGTGTCGTTCAGTTATATTTTTCAATTTATCAAACAATTTGGCCGCTAAATCTCTGATTCTGGTAGAGCGCCATCTAGCGAATAAAGTTGTAACTAAAATCAATTTCGAATTTTTCATTATTTGCCATAAAAAGTCCCATTGCATCCTGAACGCAATGGTGTTTACCGCATTGCTCTAGCACAAATATTCGCGGAGTTATTAATTTTTAAAGTTGTGCGGGACTTTTGGATCACCCTGTATTATAATATTAACATGATGTTTTATATAATACGTCACACACATCTGCCATAATTTCTTATCAATATAAAATCCAAACAGCCCGATGCAATATTGCAGCAGTATGGTAGACAGAACTGGCCAAACCGCTGGGAGGGTTCATCAGGTCTCCCACTAATTTATCATTGCAGTAAGGACAGTAGAAAATTGCTTTATTTCTAAAAATCATACACGTCAAAAATAGTTTAAATTTCTTATAACAGATGGCGCTAATGCATCATGTTAATACACATATAAAGTAGCATGGAGCATGTGATGCGATATTGATATGCAAATCTACACGTGGATGAATGCGAAACAAGAAAGTAATCTCTCTCACGAGACTGAACTCTATCTATTTACATATTCTTAACATTGTAATATTAGTCCTACCTTCCATGGAAAATTTTATACCTACATTATATCTAACGGTATTAATCCATAGATACCTTGGGAACTATGATGCATTATAGCTTTAGGAAATATATAGGAAATTTAAACTATCTTAGAAGCCTATGATTCTTATTGATATTAAACAATTTTCTACTGCCCTTATTGCAATGATATATTAATGAGAGGGTCTGGTTCATCAGTGATGAACCCTCCCAGCGTTTTCGCCAGTTTAATCTACCATACTGCTGTAATATTGCATTGGGCTGCTTTCCTCCATACCGATACTAAAGCTGACCTCTTGGAAAATGAATTTAAATGAAGTATGGACATAAGCTTTGAGAACTGTATAAATACATGCAATTATAAATATATTTAATTTATCATTGCAATAAAGGCAGTAGAAAAGGTTTAATACTAAAAAGAATAATACGTGGCTAATATAGTTTTTAAAATTTTATTGGGAACAATATGTATAAATTCGTATCTACCATGTTACATCAATGTGCAGGAGGAGGATCCTCTAGAGGAGGACGACGAGTTTTTAAAAACTCTGATCAGAAACCAGCTGCTCCTGGACAAGCTTGACCGTCAACTAAGTAACTCTGTGACATTTTGTGACAATTCTGACATCTTGGTGGATTACAGATGGAGGAGATCAAGTGGAGGCTGGAGGAGAAGGTGAGGACATATTTCCTGTTCTAACTTCTTCTTTAGCTGACTGGGTCGTCTGTTTCAGCCCGTCTTCCCCAAGATGAAACGGGAGGCCTGCGCGAGGTAGGTGGACATTCTATTTGGAAGATGGTCTGCAGGAACTAAGCTATTACTTTCAAACAAACGAGAAGACGTTCGATTAAAATAATTAGCCCCAATAGTTGTCCAAGATAAATTAACTAGACTCCATATTTTAGTTTTAAAATAAAAGGTTTTAGGACCCCATTTTATGAAATAATCAAAGTATACTTCAATATTTTGCCTCCAAATTGTGTAATCTTATTTATACGACACAATGAAAGCTCTCATTGACAAACCAACTATCGGATTAGTGAATCACTCCACGACCCATCATTATGTTCAGTTCAACAAATGGCATGTTCTATTTCAATCTAACAGCCAATAAAGAGCCACCTCCAGGAGAGAACAGCATTATTCGTATTTTAGACCGCTTGTTCTGGGAGATTCTACTGAATTTATATTCTAAATATTATAGATATCGGCCTAAACAGGAAATATGTTTGACATGGCAACACCACCTGCCGCCACTGTCATGGGGGAACCGAGGCGGCAACACCACATGCCGTCACTGTCATGGAGGAACTGAGGCGGAAACACCACCTGCCGCCACTGTCATGGGGAAACTGAGGCGACAAAACCACCTGCCGCCACTGTCATTGGGAAACCGAGGCGGCAACACCACCTGCCGCCACTGTCATGAAGAAACCGAGGCGGCAATACCACCTGCCGCCACAGTCATGAAGAAATCGAGGCGGCAATACCACCTGCTGCCACTGTCATGGGGAAACCGAGTCGGCAACACCACCTGCCGCCACTGTCATGAGGAAACCGAGGCGGCAACACCACCTGCCGCCACTGTCATGGGGAAACCGAGGCGGCAACACCATCTGCTGCCACTATCATTAGGAAACCGAGGCGGCAACACCACCTGCTGCCACTGTCACTGGGGAAACTGAGGCGGCAACACCACCTGCCGCCACTGTCATGGGGAAACCGAGGCGGCAACACCATCTGCTGCCACTATCATTAGGAAACCGAGGCGGCAACACCACCTGCCGCCACTGTCACTGGGGAAACTGAGGCGGCAACACCACCTGCCGTCACTCTCAAGGGGGAACCGAGGCGGCAACACCACCCGCTTCCACTGTCATGGGGGAACCGAGGCGGCAACACCACCTGCCGCCACTGTCACTGGAGGAACCGAGGCGGAAACACCACCTGCCACCACTGTCACTGGGGAAACTGAGACGACAACACTACCTGCCGTCACTCTCAAGGGGGAACCAAAGCGGCAACACCACATGCTGCCACTGTCATGGGGGAACCGAGGCGGCAACACCACCTGCCGTCACTGTCACTGGGGGAACCGAGGCGGCAACACCACCCGCCGCCACTGTCATGAGGGAACCGAGGCGGCAACACCACCTGCCGCCACTGTCACTGGAGGAACTGAGGCGGCAACACCACCTGCCGCCACTGTCATGGGGGAACCGAGGCGGCAACACCACCTGCCACCACTGTCATGGGGGAACCGAGACGGCAACACCATCTGCTGCCACTGTCACTGGGGAAACTGAGGCGGCAACACCACCTGCCGCCACTGTCATGGGGAAACCGAGGCGGCAACACCACCTGCCGCCACTGTCATGAGGGAAACTGAGCCTTCTGCTGAATGAAGCAATAATACCATCTTCCACTATTGACCTCCTGCTGAATGAAGCAATAATACCATCTTCCACTACTGACCCCCTTCAGAATGTGGCAATGACACCATCTACCTCCCATTATATTAAATATGGTATTAAATATGAAAATGTTTTCCCCACACACACGTTTCATTCTTTGGTTCTAAATAAATATTCCGATAAAAAACTAAATTCAATGCACAATAAAAGTCTCGGTCATCATATTTCTACATAGCAAATATTTTCCCGCCATGAGCCTTTCAACTGGCCAATATTTCAATGTGAGTAATACGATGTGACATGGTAGTTACGCCTATCAGTAATAATTTTCCTAATTTTGGGTCCGAATTATTCTGAATTATTTCTCTACACATTCTATTCCAGATAATTGTTGATTAAATTGTTTTGTAACTAATATTTCGATAAAATGAATATTCGCTTATTCATTTTTAAAGCAAACAATGCCGTTAATAGACAAATTGAATAGCACCTCAATATCTCAAATCTTAGCATTCTCAGGCCCAAATGTTCAATTAAAATAAATGTCATTATTTCAAACAATAAATTATGTTTTAGTTAAAATCGAAGAACGTCGTTTCGGGGATTGGTCTGCAGAACCTAGTAAAGAAAATGGGCGATGCCCAGAAGATCGGGCTCCACAAAGTGGCTCAGAAGCTGCTGGAATGCCTGCCGGCCACCCTAACGGTTCTCTATAAGCGCCTCCTGGACGTCCAGGTCAGACGAAGAGCACCCAATAAGTTTCCTCCTGGTTTCCAGCAACGTCCGCGGGCTTACCGCTCGCAAGAGGAGCATAGAGCTCTGCCACTTCCTATCACAGCATCAAGTGGACGTTGCATTCGTCCAGAAGACTAACGACTGGTCGCTGGACGATATACAAGACCTTTGCCTAGGCTACAGCGCCGTTGTCATGTCCCCTACTCCATCAGGGGTTCGGGCCTCGCCTGCGTCTTTGCACCGGGCGTCGCCGTCCTACGGCAACGCATCCTGTGGCCCGGTCACATCGCCATCGTCTCTATCGACGTCCACGACTAGGAAGTAAGCTTATCAACTTCCACCTCTCACATATTCCACGCAAGCGGCACATACAGCTGCAGATCATCGCAGCTGTCGCGGTCTAGGAGAACTCGTGGGTGTCGGGCGACCTCAACATCAGCGAAGAGAGCACGAGAGACACAGCATTCGGTTCGCTGGAGGTCCTCTCGGAGTTGATGGACCAGACAGTCCTCGTCAATGCGGCCACCCTCTTTGAATCCTCTTAGATTACAACCAGAGTAGCCAGCTGCGGGAGTCGGATTGACACCTCTCGATTGGACAGAATTATTTTACCATCGAGATTTTCTGATCGCGTCACCCAGAATAAGATCATCTACTACAGACTTTCCGACCATCGAGCTGTCTTTCTCCATCTAAACTCGCCTCCATCGCTTCGCCAGCCCTGCGTCGCCTCTATGCTTCGCTCTGGACTGGTTGATGAACATCTGAAAACGACCATTGACAGAAAATTTGCAGCCATCGCTAAAATGACAAGCGAAAATATCTGGATCAGATGGTCAATAATTAAGGCCGGACTCCTGGCGGAGGTAAAATTCCGCTATGTCCCTCGCGTCGCCGACGACGACCACATCGTTCGCGCCAGGCAGTTCTTGCAGGCCAGGCTGGTGGCAGCGTCGTCAGCCGCCGATTATCCATCACTTCCCGACCTCGGGCGTTCGCTTTGTGTGCGACGGCCTGCTGGAATGGACATCCGCGATGAGGGTGATAACATCATCGAGGGCGTGGAGCTGCGACTCAGAGCACATTCCATCTACCAGCGCCGCTTTGCCCGTGAATCGTGCGACCCCTCAGCCGCCGCTGAGTTCATCCGTGGGACAACTACCCCCCTTACCCTCGAAGAGGACGACTCTCTGCTCCGCTCTGAGATCACCGCCGCAGAGATCGCTGCAGCCTCCACCGCCTACCGCTCGTAAAAGCCCCCGGGTGGGACGAGTTGTCTTGCGAGGCATATCAGGCATTCGAAGAATTCTTATTCGATGCTCTGAGACGCGTGTATGAAGCCTCCCAACTCTTCAGCCCCTTGCCTTCATCGACGCGGCGCACTTCCATCTGCCTGGTCCCCAAGTCCCACGGTGGCCCCGGTCTCTGCGGCTACAGGCCGATCTCGCTCCCCACGGGGGACTATCGCGTCCTTAGCAACATCCTTCTCCAGCTTCTACGGCCTCATCTCTCCGTCCTGGTACCTCAGTGTCAGACTTACGCTGTTCCGGGGAGGTCTCCTAGATGGAATGTGGCACGCGTTGCCGACGAGGTCGACACGGCCAACAGGAATGGCACGTCACTGGCTGTAATATCGACAGATCTCGAATCTGCTTTCGACACCCTAGACCGCGGCTTTCTGATGTCCCTAATGGTCGCCCATGCGCCTACCACCGGCCTTTATCGGGTGGTTCTTCCTTCTCTATGCCGGGGCGGACGCAGCGATCCGAGCCGGGGGCCTCCACACAAGGCCTTTTCATCTACTGAATGGAGTGAGGCAAGGCTAGGCCCTCAGCGCCGCTTTGTTCAGTCTCGCTACGGGCCCTCTCCTGTTGCGCTGTTGCGCCTTAAGCAAACGCTCGGCCCAGGGAATGTCCTCGCCTACGCCGACGACATAGTTCTCCTCATCCACCGAGAGACGAGCATTTCGGCGTAGTGTGTTCCATCTTCGAAGACTTCCGGCGCGCCTCGGGAATTAGAAAGAACTACTTGAAGAGCAAAGGCCTATGGTGCGGCGTCTGGCGGACCCTGCTTGGCATCTCCTGGTCATCGGAGCAGCTGAGGGTGCTGGGCTGCGTAATAACGCCAGGAACGTCGTATTCAGCCTAGGAACAACATCTCCTTGCGCTGCTTGAGGCTGTCATAGCAAGATGGGCCCCCTACACCCGCGGCCTCTCCCTATTCGGTCGGGCCAGAGTTGCTAATTCCTTGGTGCTTCCATCGGTGGTCCCCCACCTTCACGGATATCTGCCCAACGACTACACCATCCAGAAGATCCAGGCCCGTCTGGCGCGATTCATCTGGGGTCAGAGCGCACCGCCTGGTTGCTAGGAGGCGTCCTGTCGAAGCCTGTCTCTCTAGGAGGATTCGGACTAATGGACATCGGGACTCAGCTTCCATTGTCGTGTCTGAAGGGTGTGCAGGTCGCGCTGCGTGGCGGTCCGGCGCCTACTTCTGGCTGGTAGAGAGCGACGCGTGACTCTACCCCCCTCCATCCGGGTCCTGGCTCCCGCCGCACCGTCTCCTCAAGATCTGGAAGGCAGCCACCGAGATCCTTGAGCTAGATCAAAATAAAGCAACGAATGAATTTAAAAAAAAAGCTTGTATTTGAATACCCTAAAAAGGAAAAATATATATATTTTATTTTCTGTCATTGAGCAATTAGATGTATCTGAGCGAAAATAAAAGCGGCGGGGGACGATCATCGTGAATTTCGAACCTAATGTGTTTTAATATGTAGCAAGTTATTAGTGATTTTTATAAGTGTTGCTATATTTTTACCTCTTCTCTAAATGTAAACGTCCCTCGCCGCTTTTATTTTCACTCAGATACATCTAATTGCCCAATGACAGAAGTCAATTTTTTTTTTCCTTTTCAGTGCATTTAAATAAAAACTTTTTTAAAAATGATTATTATTATACTTATTAATGATTTTTGATAGTACTCTCTCTCTCTCGATGGAGCTTGGATTGGAGATTTTCAGAGGAATACTTTTAAGTTTGTTTGCGCAGGTGTTTCCTTTATTTTCTGTGGTTTGAGTCAATTTTGAATTAATTTGTTCCTTTGATGATTCTTTCTGTGCGTTATAGCGAGGGTTATTTTGGCTGGAGAATTATTTATTTATTTATTTTTTTGTAAAGTGTGCAGCCACGCCAGTGTGATGACCCTGGCAGTTAGCGAATATCGGTGGAGCTTCTTTTTGTTTAGTGCATTCGGAGGTGAAATGGCTCTCTCTGCAATTGACACATTTGGGGGTTTCTCTGCATTCAAATTTTGAATGTCCAAAGTTTTGACATTGGCCTTGACATTTGAGAGCCCTGTAGGCCTCGACTCGACATATCAGGTCACATATGTCGTTATGTTGTACATTTCTTTGTTTTTTGGGCGTTTTGGGAAGAGTTACCTGGATGAGTTGCAGCTCTTCCTTTGTTCCCGCCTTGCGTAGTCTGGTGATTTTTGTAATGTAGAATCCTTTATTTTCTAAATCCTCTTGTATTTCGGGAATCATGATGAAGCAGTCAAGGCCCCCGACTACAACTCTGAGGTTCTTTTTTTCATCTAGGATTTTGTAGTGTAAAGTATAGTGTCGTTCTTCCAACCACCTGGTTGCAGTGCGGTAGTCCGTCACAGAATGAGTCTAGACGTTTATGTAGCGCCCAGATGTGGAGAATTCTGGTTTCTTTTGTGTGCAGTTAATGAGTCCTTCTTTGAGTCCTGAAAATTCAGTTACTCCACTAATTTTGATTGGTGGAATTCTTATCTTTGGGTTAGGGGTAGGGTTGTTAGATCCATTATCTAATGTTTTGATGTATTCGTTGAATGGGTTCGAATTTTTCGCGTTCTGTTCGGGATTTGGGTTCTTGTATGAGGTGACTTCGATTTCCGTTTCGAAGTTTTCTTCTGCCTGTGGTTTTTCTGGCGGTTTCTTTTCTAATGTTGGTTTAGAGTCTGCAATAGCACATGTTATTCCTGTTCTTGTTTCAAAATCACTTTAATAGGTACCGCTCAAAAATATTGACCTAGTTTTTGTTAATTGCAATAATGAATAATATGTGAAGGTTATTCACATATTGAACAAAATGTTAACGCGGGATTCAATCCCGGTTCATGACTGTCGGGAATCGAGGGTGTTACCCACTCGTCCAGCTGTTAGGACACCTCATGAACACAGTATGCCAAAATCACCCAGAACCCCACCTAACCTAACCACGTCCCACCTTTGTCCATTTAAGCCGCAAACCTCAGTGATTGTGAGGTGTAGAGATGGAGCCTGAGGCCACCTTCATCCCTGACAACAACGAGCCAGAGTCCAATATGGACTCAGACACCCCTTCCCTGTGGTCAAGCCACCTGACCTGTGGTGGATGACCTGACCTCAACAGCACCAAGCTGGTCTGAGATGAACTCAGACACCCCTTCTTGGTGGTCGAGCCACATGTCTCATGGTGGCTGACTTGAACCCAAGCAAGAGTCCAAGATTGATCCAGACGCCCCTTCTCTGTGGTCAAGCCACCTTGGTGGATGACCTGACCCCACCACAACCAAGCCAGCCTCCAGCATGACTATCATTATGGGCAAGCCACAGACTCATGATGGCTGACATCACCATCTTAAGGCAGAACACCAGCTCCACCACGAGCTCCAAATCTTCCCCAAGCCGACTCCAAGTTCGCGCCATGTTCATTGTATTTTTTAATTATTGTTTTTTAATAATTCATATATATATTTAAATTTTTTCTTTAATATTTTCAATTTTTAAAACGACACTTGAAGTTACACCGCATAAGTTTCTTTTTAAACGATAAATCAAATTTTTATTTCAAGGTAAAATAACGACTATTTTTAACCTTTTTGGATGAGGTATGAAAAGATGAATTACGAAGAGTAATGGCGATCGGAAAAATAAAAGTGTCCAGGGGCGGGAATCGAACCCACAATCTTCTGCTTACCGGGCAGGTGCCATGTCCACTAGGCTACCCTAGACGTATTCCTCCGATCGTAACTAATATTTAAAGTAACTTATAATACAATATAATATACTGCGGCCTGTGATTGTAAAACGGCACTTGAAGTTACACCGCATAAGTTTCTTTTTAAACGATAAATCAAATTTTTATTTCAAGGTAAAATAACGACTATTGTTAACCTTTTTGGATGAGGTATGAAAAGATAAATTATGAAGAGTAATGGCGATCGGAAAAATAAAAGTGTCCAGGGGCGGGAATCGAACCCACAACCTTCTGCTTACCGGGCAGGTGCCATGTCCACTAGGCTACCCTGGACGTATTCCTCCGATCGTAACTAATATTTAAAGTAACTTATAATACAATATAATATACTGCGGCCTGTGATTGTAAAACGACACTTGAAGTTACACCGCATAAGTTTCTTTTTAAACGATAAATCAAATTTTTATTTCAAGGTAAAATAACGACTATTTAAAAGAAACTTATGCGGTGTAACTTCAAGTGTCGTTTTACAATCACAGGCCGCAGTATATTATATTGTATTATAAGTTATTTTAAATATTAGTTACGATCGGAGGAATACGTCCAGTGTAGCCTAGTGGACATGGCACCTGCCCGGTAAGCAGAAGGTTGTGGGTTCGATTCCCGCCCCTGGACACTTTTATTTTTCCGATCGTCATTACTCTTCATAATTCATCTTTTCATACCTCATCCAAAAAGGTTAAAAATAGTCGTTATTTTACCTTGAAATAAAAATTTGATTTATCGTTTAAAAAGAAACTTATGCAGTGTAACTTCAAGTGTCGTTTTACAATCACAGGCCGCAGTATATTATATTGTATTATAAGTTACTTTAAATATTAGTTACGATTGGAGGAATACGTCCAGGGTAGCCTAGTGGACATGGCACCTGCCCGGTAAGCAGAAGGTTGTGGGTTCGATTCCCGCCCCTGGACACTTTTATTTTTCCGATCGCCATTACTCTTCATAATTCATCTTTTCATACCTCATCCAAAAAGGTTAAAAATAGTCGTTATTTTACCTTGAAATAAAAATTTGATTTATCGTTTAAAAAGAAACTTATGCGGTGTAACTTCAAGTGTCGTTTTACAATCACAGGCCGCAGTATATTATATTGTATTATAAGTTACTTTAATTATTAGTTACGATCGGAGGAATACGTCCAGGGTAGCCTAGTGGACATGGCACCTGCCCGTTAAGCAGAAGGTTGTGGGTTCGATTCCCGCCCCTGGACACTTTTATTTTTCCGATCGCCATTACTCTTCGTAATTCATCTTTTCATACCTCATCCAAAAAGGTTAAAATTAGTCGTTATTTTACCTTGAAATAAAAATTTGATTTATCGTTTAGAAAGAAACTTATGCGGTGTAACTTCAAGTGTCGTTTTACAATCACAGGCCGCAGTATATTATATTGTATTTTCAATTTTTATTTTATTATTTTTAAAGATATATTTTTATTTTTTCACTGAGAGAGAAGGGTGATGATAACCTTGGGGGAGTGAGTCCAGCAACACCGGGGACAAGGAAGCGGAATATTTACATTAGTTTGATTTTTTCCCTTTAAAGCTGAGGACTTGAATTTGCTGAGAGCGCAGGCCGCTGGCCTGGCTGCGGCCTTGGCCGCTATTTCCCAATCATGCACTTAGTATGCTGGATTCCAGAGGTAGGTGGGAATATATGGGTAATTTTGGCATGTTAGGCCTTTTTAGTTTATATATTTGTATATATATTTTTAAACTCCTCCTTTTTAACCTTATATTCAAAGGTAGGATCAAAAGGTTTCCGAACTTTTTAAAAATTAATTATAATTAATTTAGAAAAGACATCCTACAGCTGGCAAGAATGAACGGACATGTCCTCGTTGGCCTCTCCACAAGGCCCACGCTGACCGACTCATTCGAAGATGGCCTGGAAATTGAGGAGACCCTCCTTAAGGCCTTCCCCTTCCGCAAAAGGGCGGAAAAGGTCATCATCAGCAATCAGCCCCTCTTTGTGGAAGATGCAGAAGCCATGGCTGCCCTAAGGCCTTATGTACAGATTACCTCTATCGCCCCAGTATTCCTCATTTTCGGACAGCAGGAGGGAGGTGCTCATCCTGCTGAACGAAGGGATGAAGGTGGAAAGGCTGACACTACGTCTCGACACCAAGTCCATGAGAGAGACCCTCCCAGCATTCCTCTTCTATGGAGTTAAATGCTCACGGTGCCAGAGGCAGGACACCGTAGAGCCAACTGCCCCCTGAAGACGCCTGCAGAAGTCTCCGGGCAGGCGCCCTTCCGTCTGGCCTCCATCAACGTCCGCGGGCTCGCCGCTCGCGAGAGGAACATTGAGCTCTGCCACTTCCTGAGACAACATCGCATAGACGTCGCCTTTGTCCAGGAGACCAACGCCTTATCCCTGGACATTATTCAAGATCTCTGCCTAGGCTACCACGCCGCTGTCGTGCCTCCTACAGTCATCAGGGGTTCGGGCCTCTTCTGCGTTCTAGCGCCGGGGGTCGCTGTCCTGGGGCAGCGCATCCTGTGGCCCGGCCACATCACGTCTCCCTCGACGTCCACGGTCAGGAAGTGAGCGTTATCAACTTCCACCTTTCTCATATTTCTCGCGAGCGGCACCAGCAGCTGCAGATCATCGCAGCCACCGCGGTCCAGGAGAAGTCGTGGGTGTTGGGCGACCTCAACATCAACGAAGAAAGCACGAACGACACAGCATCCGGCTCGGTGAATTCATCCGGGGGACGACGAGCCCCCTTTCCTCGAAGAGGACGATCCCCTGCTCCGCTCCGAGATCTCCGCGACAGAGATCGTCATCCGCCGCCTGCCGCTCGCAAGGCCCCCGGATGGGACGACTTGCCCTGCGAGTTCTACATGGCCTACGAGTACTTCTTCGTCAACGCTCTCAAGCGCGTCTACGAGGCCTCCCAACTCCGCGGGGCTTTGCCTACATCGACGCGGCTCAGCTCCATCTGCTTGGTCCCCAAATCTCACGGCGGCCCTGGGCTCTGCGGCTACAGGCTATCTCGCTCCCCACGGCGGACTACCAGATCCTGGGCAATATCCTCCTCCGGCGTCTGCGGCCCCATCTTACGGTTCTGGTGCCTTAGTGCCAGACCTACGCCGTTACCGGTAGGCCTACTTCTTGGAACATCGCGCGCGTGTGCGACGAGGTCGACGCGGCTGTGAGGAGCGGCTCGCCGCTGGCCGTCATTTCCACCGACCTCGAGTCTGCCTTCGACACCCTAGACCGCGGCTTCTTGGTGTCCCTGATGGTCTCGCTGCGGCTGCCACCGGTCTTCATCGGGTGATTTCTCCTCCTCTATGCCGGAGCGGACTCGACGGTCCGAGCCGGAGGCCTCCACACCAAACCCTTCCAGCTTCTGAACGGTGTGGTACAGAGCTGCGCCATCAGCGCCGCAATGTTCAGCCTCGCCACAAGCCCTCTCCTACGTCGCCTTGAGCAAGCGCTCGGCCCCGGTAATGTCCTCGCCTACGCCGACGACATCGTCCAGCTCATCCGTAGTGAGGAACAGTTCGGCGTGGTGACCTCCATCTTCGAGAACTTTCGGCGCACCTCCGGCATTAAGGTAAATTTCACCAATAACAAAGGTCTATGGTGCGGCACTTAACGTGCCCGCAACGACGCTCCACTCGGCATCTCCTGGTCGTCGGTCGAACTGAAGGTGTTGGGCTGCAATGTGACGCCAGGAAATCAAAACTCAGCCCAAGAAAGACATATCCTGGTCCTGCTCGAAGCTACTATAACGAGGTGGTCTCCCTACACCCGCGGCCTCTCTTACGTCGGCCGGGACAGAGCCGCCAACTCCTTGGTGCTCTCCTCGTTGGTACATCACATCCACGGCTACCTGCCTACCGACCGTACTATCCACAAAATCCAGGCACGTCTTGCACGGCTCATTTGGGGGCCGGAGCGCACCGCCTTGATCCCTGGTAGCGTCCTGGCGAGACCCGTCTCACTTGGAGGATTCGGCCTCATCGACATCGAGACCCAGCTGCGGTTGTCGTGCTTCAAGGGCGTGCAGGCCGCACTGCGTGGAAGCCGTAATGCCTACTCTTGGCTGGTCGAGAGCGGTGCGTGGTTATATTCACCACCATCCGGGTCCTGGCTCCCGCCACGGCGTCTTCGGCTTCTTAAGATCTGGGAGGCGGTCGCTGACATCCTCACGCTGGACCACTGTGCGCTTACACTGCCTCAG
Source organism: Cordylochernes scorpioides (assembly GCA_030710605.1). Classification (NCBI taxonomy): domain Eukaryota; kingdom Metazoa; phylum Arthropoda; class Arachnida; order Pseudoscorpiones; family Chernetidae; genus Cordylochernes; species Cordylochernes scorpioides. Next base: position 35,147,502 of record CP092870.1, read on the forward strand.
CTCCTGAACCTCCCCATCATAGGTGGCTGCCGCCTTCTCCGGCCACCCGACCTTCTGGCTCCTACCCGGTGGGTCAGTGCCTGCATTGGGGACTTCGCTGGCCCTGCCCCTCCCCTCACTCGGCCTACGCGCTGCGCCCTGGCTGACCCCGCGTCGCTGACCTGCTTCTGGCGTCGTCTTATCGACGAAAATCTACGCGGGACCTACCGAGTAAACACCATCGGCCAGGCCGTAGTGCTGCTCGGGACGACTACCCCGTTTTTGCGAGTCATCACCCGAACTGCCCGCCGCATGTTAGAGCGCCCACGCCTGACTGCCCTACCCATCGTCCAGTTCGCTAGAAGGTGGGAGGAACAAATAAACTTACCCATCAACATCGGCTGGTCGTCGCTCCGGCGCAGCGCCTTCTCCGAGCACAACGCGGACGTGGCAGTGAGGCTAGCTCTGCACGCCCTGCCCCATCCAACATCGGCACAACAGTCTTGTGTCGCCTGTGGGTCCTGTCGCTACATCAGGCCTCTCAACCGGGAGGCATTTACCATAATCGGACGGCCCCCTGACCTGCAGGGCTGGGTCTTCAGGCATGGCCTAGACGATGATTCCCTGGCCATCCTGGCGTCTGCCAAGACACGCATCTATAGGTACTTCCTCGGCGTGGAACTGAGGAGTGTTCAAGAAGACTCCTCCTTGTCTGGAGGAGAACTCTCTCAAGGTGGGAAAGCCTTCCTTGCTGAAGAAATTTTTACACATACACAACTATATATATTCCCCTATATTTTATCTCTCTACCCTTTATTCATAATTTTATTATATATTTTTCCACATTTGTAACAATTGATTAGAAGAACCAATAAATTGTTTTTAATTGTCAAATTGTTTAGTAGTAATACTTGGATCATCACCTGTCCTTCCAAAAACACATTGAAAACAGGATTAACCTCGCAAATGCAGCAAAGAAAATAGACTTACCCTGTTGTCAAGCAAAAAAAGCGACCTTTTTACACATAGCTTTATAAAATTTATTCATTTTGCTTTGTGTATACTTAGAGTATTTTTGCCTATCTATATGTTGTATTAAAATTCTACAAGCTGTATATTTAGTAATTTTGGGATTCTTATTTGAATATTTTACTTTCGTTAAAAAATGTGTTTTATGCAAAATCGGAATAGGCAAATAATTTATTTTTGTTAAACTTATATTAAAAGTTTTCCATAATTGTTACCTCTCTCTCTCTCTCTTTTTTTTTTGTTCTTTTTTTCCTTTTTCGGTTGAACACTTGGTGCAACCCAAACAAAGATCAAACTTTCATTTCAAGAGTTTATTTTTGACGAAAAAATATTTTTTTTCTTTAAATTTGCATTTTCACACATATTGTAGGAGTGTCTACGGGGCTCAAAAATCATCCATTCAGGTTAGCAGCCCCGTAAATAAAGATATTTCCAGTAGGAGTGTCTAAGGAACAAAAATACACGCAGAGACTCCTATTTATATTTTATTTCTATAGGTTAGAAAAATTTCTGACGGGAAAATGGAGGTCATTTTAGAAATCAGCGCACATACCAAATAACATAAAAATTAGTTATTTTCGCAGGCCTGACATTACATGTTAAAACACCGTATCAAATTTCGAACTTGGTAAATGTTTTCTGTCAATTTCTCTAATATCTTTTACTTAATGTTTTATATACACGATGTATATTCTAGATTCTATCTATGAAGATCTCAGTTCCTCTATTTATTAAAAAATCTATTTTACAACACAAACATTTAAATAAAAGGCATATATTGGATCGAATTATCATTTATTTTACCAATATTTCAGTTGGCTGAACGCCAACCTCTATCAAGGTGTTATAACATTTTAATGTGTGTCAACGACAAACTCAGCGCCACATAACGTCAATAGCCAATCAGCCAACTGAAATATTAGTAAAATAAATGATATTTTGATTCAATATATGCCTTTTTATTTAAAGATTTATTTATGGTTGTTCTATTTTCAAATCACAAACATTATAGTTAAAAATATATCATTCTCATTCTTCAGAGAATTATAAAGTTGTATATGAGATAGAATAAAACTTTGTTATCGAACCCCAGTGGGACTGAACTTTTGGCTCACTATAGCCGTGAGTTATTAGGCAAAATAATGGGAATTATACTCATAAACTTTAGGAACTTTTACTTTTTTTGCATATATATCGGTATTCAGACAAAATCTCTGAAAGATATTTGATGCACAGTGACCTTTATTGAAGGCACACGAGATAACCAAATGTAAATAAAATTTCCTGTCTCCTTGAAAAAAACAGACGACCGGCGACATCAAAGATTTTCAACTTCCTTAAGTTTTGTCCATGAAGATGTATATTAGATCCACGTTATATGAGAAGGGTTGGCTATATCTCCCGTTCGTTTTAGCGAGGGTTTTACTGTAAATAATATTTTGAAAATATAATATAATAACAGTGTTAGTATATTTCACACACACATATATCTTCTAATTAGTTAAGTTAGAGTCAATAGTTTAAGATCGTACCCTTCTATCAAAATGTACACTGTTCCTATTTGCTACCACCCCCCCCCCCCCCATATTTTGTATGATATGCTATATCTTTATTAATATAACCTGTATCATCCTTATTTGTATTTAAACTCAAAATGATAACGTCAAAATAAAAAAAAGCGAAAGAGTAGTGTTCAGGATTAGAATTATTCTCTTTTATTTTTATTTGTGTCATGCAAATTATATGTACATTCTGTAAATTTATTATTTGTTTTTATATAAGATATATGTAAAAAAGTTAAGGTATAAAAAGGAAAAGTTTGGGATGAATAAAGTCAGTGTGAAAGTGAGGCTGGTCTACGGTGTCTTGCTTAACCTCCTTTACAGAATTAAATTGTCTCCACAGGGGAGACTGGTCCCTCGACATCTGAATCTAAGGGCGCCTAGGGCAGACAGCCTTTATCGCGCCAACAACTGGTCCCTCGATATCTGAATCTAAGGGCGCCTAGGGCAGACAGCCTTTATCGCGCCAACAAGTGGTCACTCGAGCCGGATCGAAGCGCTATGGAGACGCAGTCAACGGATTTGGAGGGAACTCCTCGTATCAGGAGGAGTACTAGAAAAAACCTTGGAATCGGGCCAGTAAGATTTTCCGGATGCAGAGCCTCAGACAACAACTCCCATGGCTATAACAGAGCTGACTGGGGAGGAAATAGACTCGACCAGGACAACGGATGATGTTCCAGATGGACCCAGCTTCGTGGAAACTTACGGGAAGTTGGAAAATGATACTGGAACAAAACCTGGAACAGATGGACGGTCAGCTGCTTCGAGCCGATCAGATCGTTTAAGGAAGCGAATGGAGCTTCAGATGGTGAAGCTGAAAATTGACCAAGAGAAAGGGAAGCTTCGGGTCAACTCGCTGCAGCAGCGGGAATTGGAGCTGCGAAGGAGCCTGATAGAGGACGACTCCCAGTGCCTTAGCAGCAACGACGATGTCCCTGAAGACACCAAAGCCGAGAATGATGAGAAATACGTGGCGGAACGGGAAACAAGGCCAAAAGAAGAGCCATTGCTGTCGCAGACTGCCCCTGTATTTCGTCCCACAACGCAGCCTGGTCGCTGCGCGAATGATCCAGAGCCTACTTCTGGTGCCAACGAATTGGCAATGGCGTTGGTAGAGGTTTTCAAACAGCAGGGCCTAAACACGGAGAGATTGATGGCGCGTCAGGGTTCGGGAGGACAGTTGCCTGTATTTTCCGGGAACCCCCTTGATTGGCCGGTGTTCATCCAGCACTATCGGCAATCGACCAAGGACTGTGGGTATTCTCCAGCTCAGAACATGGCGAGGTTGGAGAGAGCGGTGCAGGGAGATGCAAGAAGGTCAGTGCGTGCTCTCATGATTGTCCCGGCCAATTCTGAGGTGGTAATACAGGTTTTGGAGCAGCGGTACGGACAGCCTGAGTACGTGGTACAGGCCTTAATTGAAATGGCCAAGAAGACCCCATCGCCGAAGGAGGGTCGATTGTCTGGGATCTTGGATTACGCCAACGCTATAAATAACCTGGTGACAACGGTGAAGGCGCTGGACACCCCGAGCCACCTGCAAAATCCTCAATTAAAGAAGGAGTTGGTAGACAAACTGCCAGATGCGCTGCGGTTGCAGTGGGGAGAATACGTGTTGATGCGAGGGGGTGCAGGAGAAGTCACATTGGAAGACCTTTCTAAGTGGATGAATATAAAAGCTGCAGCAGTCAGCATGGTGACCATCCCGGACTTCAAAAAAGGCCGTGAGAGGGATAGTGGGCATCATAGCGTTATGACGGCGGTTGAGTCGGGTTCTCCCGGGAAATGCGCGGCGTGTAACGAGGCCGGTCATTGCATTCGAAATTGCCATCTATTTAGGTCAAGTGACATCGATGACCGATGGAGGATGGTCAAGGAGAAGAAGTTGTGCATTTCCTGTTTGCGAAAGGGACATGGCATAAAAACCTGCCGCCAAAAGAAGGTGTGTGGTGCGGGTGGATGTGAGCGGAGCCATCATCCCCTTCTGCACAGTGAGAAGGAAAGACCAGCGGCAACCTCGTCGACCGACACCAGAACCCCAGCAGAAACAAGTGGACTGTTGAATGGAAGCTCGCGATCCGTCATACTGCGGGTTATTATGGTCCAACTGTATGGAAAGGATGGAAAGTCAAGGAAGGAGTGTGCAATTTTGATGAATGCTCTTCCGTGACGATGATGGATGCGGATTTGGCAAATCAACTCGGACTACGGGGAAGGACTGACCCCCTGCGGCTCAAATGGACAGACGGGAGAATGCAGGAGGATTTCACTTCCCGACGTGTTTCTTGTGAGGTCGGCCCCGTAGAGGGTAGGCATAGATTCAGCCTGAATAATGTACGAACTGTACAAAATCTCTGTCTTCCTTCTCAGCCGTACAGATATGATGAGCTGTGCGAAAAGTGGAATCACCTAAACGCGGTAAAATACCAGATATGGGTAATATAAGGCCGAGATTACTAATCGGTCAACCCCACATTGGGCTGACGGCGGCGAGAGAAATCATAGAGGGAACTGGCGACTCTCCTATTTTGACAAAACCCCATCTAGGGTGGTTGGTACACGGTCCAACAGGCAATGTAAGCGGAAATGGGGAGATTTCTTTCTCTACCTTTGCGGTATCTGACGAGGACTTTCTTCATGATCTGGTGAAGGAGAATTTCAAAATTGAAAGCATTGGGGTTAGGGGGCTGTTACCTCGTTCAAAACAGGACCTTCTAGCGGAGCAGAAGATGAATGAACTCACTCGACGAGTTGGAGACAGATGGGAAACTGGTCTGCTGTGGAAGGTGAACGAGGGGGATATGAGGCTGCCTGATAACTACAGTGTTGCATTCAACCGTCTTATAGGAGTAGAAAGGCGACTAGAACGAGACCCCTTGCTGAAAGTGGAATATCAGAAGAAGATCGATCATTATTCGAGAATGGGCTACGCTCGGATTCTGAGTAAGGAGGAGAGAAACGTGAAGACGGGAAGGCAGTGGCTCCAGCCGCATTTCCCCACCTTTCACCCCAACAAACTCGGAAAAATGAGAATAGTGTTTATTGCTTCAAGCAAATGTAATGGTCTCTCCCTGAACTCGTTCCTGCTGACTGGGCCTGACTTGTTGGTGTCGCTTCCCGGAGTGCTGCTTAAATTCAGAAGAAAAGCTATTGCTTTCACCGGGGACATAACTGAAATGTTCCATCAGGTGAAAATCAGGCAGGATGATTGTGCTGCCCAGAGGTTTCTATGGAGGAGCGACAAGACGAAGCCCCCTTATGTGTACCAACTTGAAGTAATGATGTTCGGTTCCGTTTGTTCCCCTACTGTGCCCAGTATGTCAAGAACCGCAACGCTATGGAATTTGAAGTGGTGTATCCGGCTGCTGCTAAGGCAATAGTGGAGGATCACTATATGGACGACTATTTGGGTTGCTGTGATGATGTCCAAAAGGCCGAAAGACTGATTAGGGAGGTGACAAGGGTTCATAGGCGCGGTGGTTTTATCATCGGAAAATGGATTACTAATTCTCCAGAGATCCAGAGAAAGCTGAATTTAGACGCCGATGTGGCTCCCAGGGACATTTCAGAATGGTCCTCCATACAGACAGAGCGTGTGCTTCTTTTGCAGGAATTCCGACTTTATTCCAGCCACAAAACGGTCTCGCATCATGGTTCCCAACATATCGACGAAATTACAATTTATTGCCAAATGTTTCAATTCTCTAAGATATTCCGAAATTGATTCTCCTTCCTGTTGAATTCTCTTTAAAACTCTGCATCGCTGTGGTATCACTTTCTTCTTTGGATCCAAATGCAGCTTAATTCTTTGAATGATAGTATCATAGGGTTGATCTTTCATTAGACCAGGAAGAAAATGTCGTTTCCCTGCTTCAAAGTTTCAGAATCTGGTAGCGAGGTAAAAATCAGCACTTTAATCTCCTCCTTCAGATGCCAAAAAGAAAGCCTCAAATTTTTGTACAAAAAGATCGAAGTGTCCTCCACTGGGCTATAGCATCTAAAAGGTACTATTAACTTTGAACTTGTCATGCTGATTTTTTCTACTCCTTTGTTTTCTTGATCCAGATAGTTTAAAAGATGTAATCTCAACCCATTTTCCTATTTTTCTTCTCCATAATCCGAGAGTCAGATTTGTTTAAAAGATGTAGTTGTTATACTTGCATAGACGCCGTTTTCCTCAGCTTTTTACTGGCTCTGTAGATCGCGCATCCTCGTCGCCTCTTTTGTTGTGTCGTAATTAGACGTACAAGAGCTCAAACTTGACCATGGCCAACAACAAATGTCCAATTTATATATAAATATATTTTTACATAATGAGGCTTTAAATAATACAAATAATATTAATCTATTTACATAAACAACGGTTAATATATAGCGAGAAGAGTAGAGGACTGAGCACAGATCCCTGAGGTACACCAGCCATGTTTTTCGGTCCTTGGAAAATGTTCCTTTGACCTGAACCTTTATCCTTCTTCCCCTTAAGAAGTCTGTAATCCAGATTAAGGTTTTTCCTCTTACTCCGATGTTGTGCAGCCTTTCAAATAATTTCTACACTCGATCAAAAGCCGAGGTCATATCCAGGAATACGGCCGTTGTCTTCTTTGGCGATTTTTCCTAGAAATCTATTATTGATTGACAGAAGTAGAACAGTTTATCAGTTGTACAGTGTCTGGATCTTTAGGCAGTTTGGTAAAAGTTTATTTTATATTTGTTAGTGAGCCAGACTATGAGCATAGAGTGGATAATTCATTCTGTTATTTTACAAAGTATGCTGGTAAGAGCAATTGGCCCATAGTTCTTGCATTCCTTAGCATCTTTGTTTGGTTTCAGTATTGGCACTATAATTGATATCTTCCAATTCTTTGGTAGTTTACCAGTTTGCCATGAAATGTTCAGTATTCATAGGAGTTTATTTTTAGCTTCGTCTCCAAAGTGTTTAATCATTTGACCAAAGATTAGAGCATCTCCAGGTGACATCTTGGATTTAACTTTCCTATTGATGAATTTAGCTCATTCAGTGTGAAGTCTCTCGAGTAAATATCTTATTGATGGTAATTTCTTTCTTGTTTAACTAACTTGTTTATATTATTTTTTAGAGTCCTGCCTTCATTCGTATAGCTGAGTCTGGAAGTGCTTGAAAGATATTCAGCAATTATGTCAGCCATCTGTTTGTTCGTTCTCGCTGTTCATATCGGGTAGAGTATTTGAGGATTAGTGTTGGTTTTGATTGTTTTATAACGCTAATTATATTCCAGTGATGACTTTCCTTGTTTGGATCCATTTTTTTCGCAGAATTCTGCCCATTTTTCTTGTTTGAATATCCAAATTTCTTGTTCTATTTTGTGACTAATTTCAATGAGTTCCTTTATGATTTCTTCTGTTTTATTTGTTTTGAGAAGTTCATTTTTATTGTCTCTCTCTGCGATCATTGCCTCGATATTGTGGTCCTTTCAGTAAAGTATTCACAGGTCTTTACGTCTACCTCTAGGTATCGATACTTTTGCTGCTTTGTATATGTTCAAAGAGAATTTTTCCAATTTTTTGTCAATCGTTCTGTGATTTAATTCTTCGTTGCACAGTTCTTCAAGCTTTTCTGTAATTTTTTTCCCAGTGTTCTTCTATTCTGTTGGAAATTCTCAATTTTGAATTTTAGGGTTGTTAAAATTGGTCTGTGGTCACTGATTGCACTTTTCAGAATTTTCCATTGTGTTGTGGGTGCGATGTTGTAATTTATCGCTGTAATGTCTATTGCGGATTCTGTGCCTGTGGACTAGGATAGATAGGTGTTCTTTTCGTTATTTAACGGCGTAAGGTCGAGGTCGGTTAGCATGTCCTCAACCTGCTGACCTTTGTTATCCTGGACAGGTGATCCCCAAGTTGGTCTTTCGGCGTTAAAATCACCAAGTATGATTGCGATATCCGAAGACGCTTCACTTAATGTCTCTATCAGGCCTGTATTGATGCTAGTATTATCGTGGTGATAAACATTTATGATTGGAATTGTTTTATCTGTAAGATAGATTTCTATTGCCTGAGCTTCTGTCGTGCCTTCTCTAGGCTTACTCTGATTATAGGCGATATCCTTAAATTTGATTTCTAGAGTTTTAATCAAAACGGCAAGTCCTCCTCCAAATTTTCCCGGTCTGTCCATTCGTAGTGTTGTATAATCTTTGATATTGAATCTCAGATTCTGATTCAATTTTGTCTCCTGAGGACAATTAATATGTACATTGTTGTCACAGAGAAGACAAGTCAGCTCTTTATTTTCCTCTGGGTACCATTTATATTGAGTTGTAGTAGATTGAATTGTGTCCTCGTAGTAGATGTCTCATCATGAGCTCGAGCTGCAGCTCCTGACGCGGCGGTTACCCCGGACGCGGTAGCATTACTGGAGATATCAGTTTTGCTCTTCATTTGAAAATGGGTGCCGTTGCAACGTTAGTCATCTTGGAAAAGAACCAGAATTTGGTCAAATATTCCAAGGGTCCAGGGGGGACCGCAAGGAGATGTGGTCGAACTTCTCCCCTTCCACTTGGAATGCCGTCACTACAGGATAAAGCACTCTTGGTGAATTTTTCAAATTGTGATTCAGAATCTGCCACTGAAGCTTTACGAGCGTTTCGTTCCTTTAAAGATATTCGAAGCGATAAAGGACCAATGAGTTGCTACTCTCTAAAGCGATTGATTAAAAGTTTTGAAGAAACTGGATCTCTGGAAGCAAAACCTCGGAGTGGAAGACCATCGACATGCAAGTCAGTGGCAGTTACGGTTTTGCAGAATGCTGAAGCTATTGAAACGTTATCCCTGTATGGAGAAGTAAGTGCTAGACAAGTTTCTCGGCAAACGGGAATTTCGTATGGAACAGTTTGAAGGGAACACACATTTAGAATTTTTCTATAAAAATATCCTAACAGAATTCAAAGTTTTTACGAGTTGAAAGTCAGCTCTTTTGAGAAGCGTCAATAATTCGCTGCATGGGTTTTCCGGCAAATTGATATTGATGAAAACTGGCTGTCAAATGTTCTAAGAACAGATGATGCTCACTTTTATCTAAAGGTAGAATTTAACATTCAAAACTGCCTCATTTTGGCAACAGAAAACCCTAGGATTTTTACAGAAATACCACTTCATCAGCACAGAGTTACAGTTTTGTGTGGGTTCACTTCTTCTTTTATTATTGGGCCATTTTTCTTTGAAAAAATCAATCGAATAACTTTAAAAACCGTTTTCGTAACTGGTGAACGTTATGTTCAACTTTTGAGAGAAAAGGTTATTCCCATATTGCAGGACAGACAAGCACTAAGCGAAATAACATTCATGCAAGATGGAGGACCTACTCATATCTCCCGCGGTGCCAAACAATTGCTGAAGGATACGTTCGGTGGAATTCGTTGATAAGTTGCCACTTTATATACCTGTGGCCTCCAATATCACCAGACTTGACTTGACTTGATGTCGCGTTTTTATCGATGCCGACCTACCATATTGGCCATTGTTTTAATGGTTGATTTTAAGATTTATAACACATTTATAATTTATATATTTTATTCAATTAAGATTAAAATTACATAAGCATAACATTTAAATATATATATATCCTGCCTAACAATTCTCTATACTAACTATATAACATTAAGCGATCTATTTACAGTTTGTTTTGGTCACTGGTCCATTATTTAATTTATAGACCAAATTATGAGATTAATTCACAGATGAAAA